>CAUYLG010012160.1:0-105118 GCA_963573385.1 Cacajao melanocephalus
TCCAATCTCCAGCTAAATGGTGTCTGTGGAGAACTGCCGCGACAGGGTGCCGGCCAAAACAGCCACACAGGCCAAAACAGCCATGCTGGCAACCTGTGGGACTTCTCTGCCTGAGAATCTCCTGGTCTGTGGGCAATAAAAGTCCGTCTGGAAATGTGGCGTCCACTCATCCTCTGCGCTTTCACTGGGAGCTGCAATCCTGAGCTGCTCCTAATTGGCCATCTTGGATCTTCCCCCTCTCATTAATAATTTGTAAAGTTATGTGTTTGTTTTCAGGTTCCGAATTTGTGAAGGTAACAGATTCATATCTGTTTTTATTAAAAAAGGAGTAAAGCTTTCTAAACCTGAGCCCCCATACATACAAGCAGAATCATAGCTTCATGCAACCAGCCACATGTTATTATTTTGCTGGTAACAAAAATCTGATACAAGCAAGATTTCTAAGTTTGTATCAGGTTGACCACATAAACTTATTTCTTTAATCCAGGGTTTCTTAACAATCCAGGGTTTCTCAACAGTGGCAACGTTGACATTTTGGACTATATAATTTTTTGCTGTCGAGAGTCCGGGCCTTGTAGGATGTTTAGCAGCATCTTTGGCCCACTCAGTGCCAGTAGGTCCCTCCCACAGGGTGTGACAATAAAAAATTTCCAGATATTGTCAGATGTCTCCTCAGAGGCAAAATCACCCCTAGTTCAGAATTATTGCTTGAAACAGTTATGTAAATAAAACATGAATGCGCTTTAAAAGTTCAAAACAGTAGAAGAGGTGTAAGCAAGTGCCCCTCTTCCCCACAGAGAACACTTATTTCACCTAAAGATGATGTATTCATGATCTCTTATATTGCTGTGCATATATGAGTATATACATCTGTTCTGCACAGTCATGGCCATTCAATACTACCCTTATTTTTTCATTTTCATAATGTATCTGTGAGATTCTTGTGTTGCAGTACATGAGGACTTATATTTAAAATTAAATCTTTTTAAAATTGCATAGAGTTTATTACAGGATGAGCCATAATTTCTTTAACCAGCTATCAATATACATGGAAGTTCTAATTTTTTGTTTTCCATGTATAAGGGTGTGGCATTGTTTTCCAAATAATGCCATATCATTATATTTTTATGTTGAATATTATGTGATTACATTGTTAAGATATAATTTAGAGTATGTCCCTACAAGTGGAATCACTTGTTCAAAGGAAAACTAAATTAAACATATTTATAGACAATGCTACATTACCAGCTGGGTATTACAGTGTTATTTCCCCAGTTTACCAAACGTTTATATTTTTACCCATCTGATAAGAAAAAAAAATTATATCGATTTGTTTACATGTTTAATTAAAACCAGATTTCCTATGTTTCTAAGCCTTTTTCCCCCTAGGATCGCATTGCATATACTCTTTGCCCATTTTTCTAGCAGCTTGTAGGGTGTTATCTTTTTGAGTTGTAAGAACTCTTTATATATTGAAGAAATAAACCTTTGTTTTCATAGATGTTCCAAATATGTTTTTACTACTTATTTAGTATCAGTTTTCTTTCAACTTTTAAAATATTTTTCTCTATAGAAATTAATTAGTTTCAAATTTATTCATCAGTTCTAAGTTTAATGTTTTATGGAAAGTCACCTTTCACATACAGCAAAAGAATATTTTTCATCTAATGCTTTCAGAGTTTTGTTTTTTGTGCTTAAATATTCAAGGCATCTGAAATTCATTTGAGTACATACAGACTGAAATACCACATATTCTTTTCCAAATACTATGGTAATTTATCATGTGATAAGGGACATTTCAAACAAGTGGGATAAAGTTGACTTATTAAACAAATGCTGTTGACCTAATTGCTGATATTGAGGTGCAAAATAATAAAGCTTGGTCTGTACTTGGTGCAGGGAATCAACAGAAGACCATTGCAGCTGACTGGAGGAGGTATAGTGTTGTCAGAAAGATAGGTGGGGGCCTGATTGTGTTGGGCTTTGTAAATTCAAGCTAAGAATTTGGTCTTTTTTGAGGAGAGTGTCTTTTTTATGTTTATTTTACATGTTTCTCTTATATGTAGCATATATTTTGGATTTTATTTTTTTATCCACCTGAGATTTTATTTTTTATTATTAATATAACATACATGTTTAATATTATTTCTGTCATCATATTTTATGTTAATTCAGCTTTTGATGTTTCTTTGGATTTCTATCTTTTACTAAAATTCCTATTACACTTTATTTCCCTAAATGTCGGGAAAATGTAAACATCTTCTACTCTTCTGGTATTGTGTACTGCTAGAGAGAAATAGGAAGCCTCCTTGATTTTTTTCTCTTTGCTATTTTTTCTATCTGAATATACTGAAGAATTGATCCTATAAAATTTTAAAACTCATTAATTCCTATAGCAGGACATATGTGCGTATTAATCTTTCTGTGTCTATTGCTTGTTTTGTTTCCTAGGACAAAGGATCTCCTCTCTATTGGCTGATTAGAGTATTTCAGAAAATTTTCTTCTGTTATATCTTTGAACATGTTTTTTTAAATTCTATTTTCCTCTTTTTTAAGTACCTATTTTTGAATTTTTTTTTTAATCTTTAAAGGCTTCTAACTCTATCCATTTCTCTTAAAAATCTTTATTAATCTTTGACCTTTGCTGAGAATTGTTTTCTCAGGTTTCACTACCTATCTCTATATGTGGTTTTAGCAGTGTCAGTTCTTTTTTTTTTTTTTTCTAATGCCCACGCTAGAGTGCAGTGGTGCAATCTCAGCTCACTGCAACCTCCGCCTCCCAGATTCAAGTGATTCTCCTGCCTCAGCCTTCCAAGGAGCTGGGATTACAGGCATCCACCACCATGTCTGGCTAATTTTTTGTATTTTTAGGAGACATGGGGTTTCACCATGTTGGACCAGGCTGGTCTCAAACTCCTGACCTCAGGTGATTCATCTGCCTCGGCCTCCCAAAATGCTGGGATTATAGTCGTGAGCTACTGCGCCTGGCCAGCAGGGTCAATTCTGGCTTTCAGATTTCCCTTTAGGTGGCTTCAGTTTGTAACACTCACCTCTTCCTATTTGTCTCTTTCTTTGCTATATTAGACATCTTATTGTAACTCTTGATGCAAAGAAAATTCATATTTTCATTAGCTCTTTTAGTCTCACCAAGAATGTTTGAGATTTTCTTCTGCAGAATGGCCTTGTTCTCCTGGAAACATTATTTCATGTGCATTTGTCATGTCCTCTTGTTTTTTCTATAATATTTTTGGAAGATGTCTAGGGGAAAGGGGATTCCAAGTTGTCTTTGAGCACTTTGTATTCTGCTCTCCTATCACTTTACAATCATAAGCACCTCCCTTGCTCTTGTTTCTTTCCCTTGGGAGAGGAGGCCTATGTGCCTCACAAGAAATTTCTGTATGTCATAGTTTCTGTTGGATTATTCTGCATTTTTTTTTCTTTTCATTTCACCTTGAACTTGATCAGCATCTGCCAAGTTGATTGTCATTTATACTACCTGTGGTGCCCCGCTGTCCTCCCTGCTTGATTCTTGGAAAAAAGGAGAGAAAGAGCATTTGCTCTTCAGCTTCAATTTGCTTGCTGTGCTGAATCGATCCAGGATTCAACCTCTGCCACTGCTTGCCCCAACCTCTATATTTCATTGTTTAAATCAGAGTTGTTTTCTTGCATTGTTTCACTATTTCTTTGAAAACTTTTTTTACTTGGTTTAATTTGTAGGTTTTGTCTGCTGTGGGCATTCTCCCTTGATGTGACCTAATCTGATCATATTTGTTTGTATCTATTATATACTATTTGTAGTTTTAATTAAAGCTACTCATAGTTTCACTGTGTGTATACTTTTTTTTGTTTGTTTTTAGACAGGGTCTCACTCCATAACGCGGGCTAGAGTACAGTGGCACAATCAGAGCTCACTGCAGCTGCCCACCTCCTAGTCTCAAGGGATCCTACTGACTTAGCCTCTCAAGTAGCTGGGAAGACAGAGGTGTACATCACCACACCTAGCCAATTTTTTATTTTTTTGTAGAGATGGGGCCTCACTGTGTTGCTCAGGCTGGTCTTAAACTCCTGGGCTCAAGTGATCCTCCTACCTTGGCCAAAGTGCTGGGATTGCAGGAATAAGTCACTGTGCCCAGACTCTTTTCTATTTTTAGTTATTTTTGCTATTTTCAGTTGACGTGAGGGAGGGCAGAACAGTAGAAGTATCACTAATACCTTCAACGAGACAACACATTAACTGGATTTTGCAGTACAATAAAATACCCACTAGATATCTTTTTACTCAATGGTTTGAATAGGAGAACTCAGAATTACAGCACAGTCTTAGGAAAATTAATTTAAAACCCTTGAAACAATTTACTAATGTGTTTGAATCTGATGTGGATCCAGGTTCTCCTTACGTTAAAAGTGTGGTTGAAGTATTGATTGCCAAGACCTCTAGTGGTAGGGACAGAGTGGGGTTGAAATTGTGGTTTTAGGGTTGGCTGATATTTGAATAAATGTTGTGGGAATTTTCCAAGCACAGAACACAGCATGAACCTCTGGTTCTTAGTTCTTTATCCATATTTCTTCGCTGAGAACAGCCAGACCTCTTGGGAGGATAGTTGAAATTGAGTGACTAGGAGAGAGAGCATCGAATCCTACATAGAATGGTGATGACAGAGGATGGAGGGAATGGGGGTGATGGTCAAAGGGTACAAAGTCTCACACAAGAGGAATAAGTTGTGTGGAGTTTTTTGAGATCTATTGTGCAGTGTGGTGAATATAATGAATAGTCCATTGTACATTTTAACGTTGCAAAGAGTAAATTTCAAATATTCTCACCGCCCAAAATAAGTATTTGAGGTGATAGATATGTTGGTTAGCTTGACTTAATTATTCTACACTGTATTCAGTAACTTTAATATCACTTTCTACCCCATAAATACATACAGGTCAATTTGCAATAAAATAAAAAGTTTTAAAGGAAAAAGAAATTAAGAATAGAAGTGTGGAAGGATTTTTGAAAGTCAGCAAGTTTATCTTGGATTTAGGAAGGAGCCCTAGTAGTTTTCTGAACAGGGGAATGACAAGGTGAAAGCTGTATTTAAGGAAAACTTTATCTAGCACTTGAATTGAGGCCATTAATTTAACCTCACTTGGACTTGGTGAGCCCCTGTTTGTACCGAGTATCAAACTGGGTACAGTAGTGCACAGAGCAGCATAGGGAACAATTCCTGCTTCAAGAAACTTAGTATGGTGGAGTCAAGAAACTGATTTAGAAAAATCTGCCTCAGTAAAATTTCAATATCAGGGGTGACCTCAACTCTGGTTGTTGCGGTGTCTGTTCTGTGTTGCCAGCTAGGTTCCACACAGCAGCGGTCTCAGTCTGTGATGATGTGACACAGCTAAGTCGACGCTGCGATTGGTATGAGACACTCTAAAGTCTGCCCTCAATCATTGGAATCACATCTCATATAAGTGTAGCTGAATTTTCAGCAGCAACTTTTTGTATTCCATGTTTTCATGTTTGCTTCCTTCTAAGTCAGATTTCTATCCTCCAGGTGGCTCGGCCCTCTTCCACCCCAGTCCTGCTGCCTCTGTGTCTTCCGATTACATTTGGGTGATCTTTCCTTCTCTGACTGTGCTTTTTTGTTGTGGTTGTTTTTTGGTTTTTGTGTTTTTTTTGATACAGCGTCTCTCTCTCTCATCACCCAGGCTGGAGTGCAGTGGCACGATCTTGGCTCACTGCAACCTCTGCATCCTGGGTTCAAGCGATTTTCCTGCCTCAGCCTCCTATCTGGGATTACAGGCATGTGTCACCACACCTGGCTAATTTTTGTATTTTTAGTAGAGATGGGGTTTCACCATGTTGGCCAGGCTGGTCTCGAACTCCTGACTTCGAGTGATCCACCCGCCTTGACTTCCCAGAGTGCTGGGATTACAGGCGGGAGCCACCGTGCCTGGCCTCTGACAGTGTTTTATCCCTTGACATGCACACTAATTATATCCTGGCACTTGGCTCTGTAGTTGTTTTTGTGTCTTGCATAATCAGTTAGAATCATAGACTACTTGAAGGCATGAATAACAGTCCACATTTTGTTTATTTATTCATATATCTCTCATTACTTCAAAAATGATTTGAGAATGTTTCTTTTATATTACTGTGTTTTGACCTTGGCTAAGGTGGTAGACATCTGATTAAGGAGGGTCAATATTTTATGAACTCAGAACACACATGACCAACAGAGGAGTTTCTGTTGTTGTTTTTTTATTCATGATTTATATCTGTTTGAAAGTCCTACGAAGACAAATTGTATTTCTCAAATCAACTTTAGAGAAAAACAAGAATGTGAAGTCGAGACTCCTCCAGTCCATGAGAAAGTTTTGACACCAAACGTATTAAATACAAATTCAATATAAAGTATTTTTCGATGAACATAGGCATATTATCTCTGAAAATAGATGTATGCCTTAAATATAAAATTTCCTTACAATATGGGTATCTGTGATATCGGGAATCTGTGTTTCATAAAAGAACAACTGCTGCAGTCCTGTGGCTCCTGATTCCTTAGCAGCTGTGTCCAGCTGGTGGTCCACATTCCCGCGACTTCTTCAGTGAATGGAAACATGTAGGTCAATATTGATGTAAAACCTCATGAACTTTCTTCTCTTTCAGCTTTGGTTCGCCTTTGTTAATGGATTTTCTGGGCAGATTTTATTTGAACGTTGGTGCATCGGCCTGTACAATGTGGTAAGCATTCTTCATCTCTATCTGATAGCATGCAGAACTTCAGTGACATTCCTTCACTGTTTATGTCTGGGAAGTGTATCTAAGTCAATCATCTGTATACTTAGCAGGCAGCACAAATACATCTTTGGGCCCTTTGTTGCTGTGAAACATCCTGCAGAAGCCCAAACTCTCCACACATGGTTTCAATCATAGCAGATCATTCTTGAATAACCCCATGAAATTATTAACCCATATATCTTGATAATAGACCCTTGTTACCCCCTTACGGAATGCCTGTGCAACATTTTCATGTTTTTAGCTCAAGTAAAAATTTCTGAACTACATCTAAACTCATTCCACTTCATTATTTTTGTTCTGAATTCTTAAACATAGATACAAATACACAGTGTATGATCTGGTGTCCCTTCTGTCCTTCCTGAAAGGGTCTCTGTCTTTGTGGAAGAACATTTTCTTCTGCAGTTAGAGCTAAAATAATGAATTCTGACTTCCAGCTACCATGGAGGATGGTAATCAGCTCATCTGGTATTTTTTTAATGATTTTCAAGATCCTTTTTTATTACTTTTTATTACTCTGATGAATTCAGAAGCTAGAAATAAATACAAACTCTAGCTAAAATGACTCAGTAGCTGCTTAGCTTCCTTGCTTTTTGTTTCATTGGCAGGAAGAACTAAGGGGCTTGTAGCTGAGCGTTCTAGAGACCCTAGAATGACCCATTTTTTGAATTGTTCTTTCATTTGTCTTGTACCCAAACTCTGCTCTGTGGGAATTTACATTCTGAAGCAGCCGTCATAGATAGATATAAATGGAACTTACCAGAGGTACGATAATAAAACCTGTGCTGCTGTAAATATTTAGTGTGCATATCCATTCGTGGCTAGATATTTAAGTCTTCTGTGCTTTCAACCCCGTTTATTGAATAACCTCAGTGCCGGTGGGGGCTGGTGTAAAAAGCTGAATGCAGTAGTTTGCGCCAGTCCTGTGTAGCTTGCAGATTAAGAGGGTCAGATGTGTGGATTCAGACACGTCCAAGGAGTACTGGGTCTGGATCTTGAGTTTAAATTGTGTTGATGAGTCAGTAACTGTGTTAACTTGCTGCAAAGTGTACTAACACATTTCTTGCTGATACCGATGCCCTAAAAGACAAAGACAAGGAGTGGTAAGAACAGGACAGAATTGATGTCCATTCCTCTCCTGTGCTAGAAAGACTACTCTGACCACCTACCCATGGATAGGGGCTCCAGGGCCTTCCCTTTTTGTACTAAGGGGAGACCAGAGGTTACTAACTCTGCAGGACCTGAAACTATTCTGAGCAGGTTAAAGTTATGCAATTATTTGGGGGAAATATGCAGAATGCTGCATGATTATTCAGTGCATGAAAGGGTCAGGCATCATAGAGTTGACACTTCAGACAAGCACATGTCACATCCCTATGATATAAACAAAATACTAAGACCTAGGAGATTCTGTTGCAGAGCCAAGGACAGGTATATATATATATCACCTGCTTCTAGCATGAGTGGGTTTTAGCCTGATTTCCATGCTCAGGGCATGAGGGCTGGATTCTTTTCTTAGCTCCATGCAGTCTTGGCCAATTCAAATTAATTCAACAGATTTTATTGAGTGCCTACTATGCATAAGATGCTGACAGGCTAGAGGTCAGTGTTGGTCAAAATAAGGCCCACAGACCATTTGCAGGAAAATAACCAGGGTTTATTTGAAAACTGCAGATTCCTGAGCGCTACCTGAGATTAACAAAGAATATCTCAGAGATATTGCAATTTTTGACTTTCTTTCTCTCTGTTTCTTTCTCTTTCTTTCTTTTTCTTTCTTTCTTTCCTTCTTTCCTCCTTCCTTTCTTTCTCTTTCTTTCCTTTCTTTCTTTCTTTCTCTTTCTTTCTTTTTTTTTCTTTTCTTTCTTTCTTTTCTTTTCTTTCTTTCTTTCTTTTTCTTTTCTTTCTTTCCTCCTTGCTTTCTTTCTCTTTCTTTCCTTTCTTTCTCTTTCTTTCTTTCTTCCTTCCTTTCTTTCTCTTTCTTTCCTTTCTCTTTCTTTCTTTCTCTTTCTTTCCTTTCTTTCTCTTTCTTTCTTTCTTTCTCCTTTCTTTTTCTTTCTTCCTTCCTTTCTTTCTCTTTCTGTCTTTCTTTTTTTCTGTCTTTCTTTCTTTCTTTCTTTCTTCTTTCCTTTCTTTCTGTTTCTTTCCTTTCTTTCTCTTTCTTTCTTTCTCTTTCTTTCTTTCCTCCTTCCTTCCTTTCTTTCTTTCTCTTTCTTTGTTTCTTTCTTTCTCTTTCTTTCTTTCTTTCTTTCTTTCTTTCTTTTCTTTTCTTTCTTTTCTTTTCCTTTTCCTTTTCCTTTTCCCTTTTCCTTCCTTCCTTCCTTCCTTCCTTCCTTCCTTCCTTCCTTCTTTTTTTCTTTCTTTCTTTCTTTCTTTCTTTCTTTCTTTCTCTTTCTTTCTTTCCTTTTCTTCCTTTTTTGAGACTGGGTCTTCCTTTGTCACCCAGGCTGGAGCACAGTGGCACCATTGCTGCTCACTGTAGACTTGACCTCCTTGGCTCAAGCAATCCTCCCACCTCAGCCTCCTTAATAGCTGGGACCACAGGCAAGTGTCACCACATCCAGCTAATTTTTAAAAAATATATTTTGTGGAAACAAGGTCTTGCTATGTTGCCCAGGATGGTCTCAAACTCCTGGGCTCAAGCATTCCTTCCACCTTTGCCTCCCAAAGTGGTAGGATTGCAGGCATGAGCTGCCAACTTTTCTAGTTATTGTTATGCACATCCCTACGGTTGGGAATATATTCTGTGCAGTCTTTCTGCCCCCCCAAACTATAGAGAGAGTACACTGTGATAGAAAAGTGTATTTCAGCCTGACGTGGTAGCTCATGCCTATAATCCCAACACTTTGGGAAGCCAAGGCGGATCGTGAGGTCAAGAGATCGAGACCATCCTGGTCAACATGGTGGAACCCCATCTCTACTAAAAATACAAAAATCAGCTGGGAGTGGTGGTGCACACCTGTAGTTCCAGCTACCCAAGAGGCTGAGGCAGAAGAATTGCTTGAACCCAGGAGGTGGAGGTTACAGCAAGCCAAGATTGCACTACTGCACTCCAGCCTGGGTGACAGAGCAAGACTTCATCTCAAAAAAAAAAAAAGAAAAAGAAAAAGAAAAAAAGAAAAGTGTAATTCAAGGTGAAAGGGCTTAGGTTACCAGGCATTGAGGTGGGCTGCTGCTGAGTGCTGGCAGTTTGGTTGGAATGGTCAAGGAATTGCCAAGTGAACTCAAAAGCGCCCCTGGCCTCCAGACTTGCTCATACTGGAGGGGCCAAACCTTTTGGGAACACGGATATTTGCCCCCATGGAAATTGTTTTGGTGACATTTGTATAAATAGAAATTTAGAGAAAAGTTACAAAAAAAGTACAAAGAACCGCTATTTGCCCTTCATCCAAATTGAACATTTATTAGCATTTTCCCCAATTGCATTCTCTTTCTCTGTCCTTGTACACATGCGTACTTGCCTACACTCATGCACGCACAAGTGAATGCATTTATTTCTGACCTAGCAGAGTATCACAAACATCACGCCCCTTTACTGTTTAATACTTCAGTCAATAGTAGCAAGATCTTCCTCTGATGTAACCAAAGTATAACGATCAAATCTGAAACATTTAACATGGATTGAATACTGTTTCCTAATTATCTTACTCCATATTCCAGTTTTGCCATTCTTGCTCCAATAATGCCCTATTTAGCAATTTTTTCAGTCCAGGATCATTCTAGAGACCCCCTGCAAGAGAACGTTTGTGATGTGGAAGGCATTTGCTGGTAATCCTCCTCCTCTGGGCTGGGTTCTCCCCTGTCATATTCTTTAAGCAGTATTTCGCTCCTTTTTCTTCTAAATTTATTCTTTGTTTGATTTCACCAGCCAGCTAAAGTAGCAAGTCCTTGTTTCTCAAATTAATTCTCACAACAAGTTAATAGCATTAAAATAGGCTTGAGGCTGGGCATGTTGGCTCATGCCTGTAATCCCAGCACTTAGGGAGGGTGAGGCAGGTGGATCACCTGAGGTTAGGAGTTCAAGACCAGGCTGGCCAACATGGTGAAACCTCGTATCTACTAAAAATACAAAAATTAGCTGGATGTGGTGGTGTGCGCCTATAGTCCCAGCTACTTGGGAGGCTGAGACGGGAAAATTGCTCCAGGAGGCGGAGGTTGCAGTGAGCTGAGATCACACCACTGCACTCCAGCCTGAGAGACAGAGCAAGACTCTGTCACAAAAACAACAACAACAAACAGGCTTGAAACTCTTGTATCTTCCTAAAAGATGAATGAATGCCATACCAGGAGATTTCATTATATCCATGGTCAAATTTCTATATCATTTTGTTTTGTGGGTAGAATGAGACAGAAAAAACCACCAGGGACCAATGCTACTAGGACCAGATGGATTTCAGCTAAATTTTATGTCTGTTATAGTGCAGAGAATACTCTAATATTATTTAACCTGTTGTGGAAAATGAATCCTGTTATCAAGCCAGCATCATTTGAAGAAGAAAACTGGGCCAGTGTCACCTATAAACATGAATACAATAAATTCTAAATAAATATTGCAAATGGAGTTCAGTAATATATTAAAATAAAAAGTACATGACAAAGTAAGATTTATTTTAGGATTACAGGAGGCTCCGAATTAAACATCTTTCTAAATATCACTATATCAATAAAATAAGAAAAACACGATTCCCTCAGGAGGTGCTACAACAGTATTTGAGCCAATTCAGCTGCCATTCCCAAAGTAAGAACTCTAAATAAAATAGAAATAGAAAAAAGCCATTTAACCAGAATTCAGACTCTTTACAAAAACCAGTAGCATGCTGCCCAAAATGGTAAAATTCTGAAATTTCATTTAAAATAAGAAATTAATCAAGATGTCTGCCATCACTATATAATTTATCATTGTTTTCT
Source organism: Cacajao melanocephalus (assembly GCA_963573385.1). Classification (NCBI taxonomy): domain Eukaryota; kingdom Metazoa; phylum Chordata; class Mammalia; order Primates; family Pitheciidae; genus Cacajao; species Cacajao melanocephalus. The sequence goes on from CAUYLG010012160.1 coordinate 11,690, forward strand.
ATTTTTCGGCAACTGCAGAGAAGATTGCAAATATTGGGAAAACAGTGAACAATTTCTGTACTTATACAAATATGCTCACAGAAATATGATAATGTAAATATATTCATATATGATTGTTTATCTAGAAAACAAAAAAAATACCAGTAGACAAATACTAGGATTATAAGAGAATTTGATAAAGTGACCAGATAAATAATAAATATATTTTAAAAGTCAATAGCCTTTTTCTAGCCTAGCTTTTTTTCTTTTTTTTTTTTTTTTTGCTCTAGCATTGGACACCTAGAAATGCAAAGGTAGCAATCATTCTTTCAAAAAAGCAATTAAAATTATATTGCATAGGAAAAATGTTTACAGTACCTACGTTTTTTAAAAAAGTGTTACTGAACAAAGGAAAAGCATACTGTTTTCTTGTGTGGGAAGACTTAGCGTCATAAAAGATTCAATTCTTCTAAAATTGATATATAAATATGTATGATTCCACAGAGACTCAATCCCAACAAGTGAATGTTTTGGGAAGAAAGGGGGAAGTTGAATAAAGTTATATTAAATTATAAATGAAATTTACAAGTATCTGAGAATAAATATGTACAGCATGCTCAAAAAGATCGTAAAAGTAGACTTATTTTTGCTAAATGTCAGACTATACGATGAAGCCACCATAACCAAGTCACTGTTATTGACAAATAAGTTGGAGATTCTAGAACTACATTCCCGTTTGAGATTCTAGATGTGTAATACATGAGAATTTGATAAGCGTTAAAGGTGATCTTTCAATGTAGTGGGGAAAGTTTGGCCTAATTAATTACGTTCTCATAACTGGCTCTTTATCTGGAAAAAAAATGGACTCTTAAAAAGAAAAATTAATTCCAGGTGTATTACTTAAATGTGCAAAATAAAATAGTAAAATCCTACAAGACACTTCTGAAAACACGTAATTTTCACGGAGGGGAAACTTCTGTAACCACAGTTGGACACGCAGAAGCGTTTCTCGACCATTTAAATGTTGAAAGCTTTTATATGGCAAAAGAACCCATTTAAAAAACCAATAGACAAAGAGTCCATTTGCATGAAATTTCACAACAGAAAGACAGAGTTGACATCTGTTCTACTCGAAGAATTCTTCAAAAAGAGCGTAAACCATGGATAGAAAGTGGACAAAAGACATGAGGAGACATTTCACAGAACTGCAAATCCAGAGAGCCAACAAATGTGTGAAAACATGCTCAAACTCATTGTAGTTGGGGAAGTGCAATTTTTTAAATTAAGAAGTAATGCCTTTAATTTTTAAGACTGGAGAACATTAAAAGACCAATGTCACAACCATTGCTGATAGGGAAATAGGGAAAAGGCTATGATTTTCTTTTGCAATGGGAGAGGAAAATGCTTTCAAAATGCTTTGAAAGGCAGAATCTAGTAAAATTAAAAATGTATGTATCGTTTTACCCAACAACTCTACTGCTGGGCCTTCTTCCCATAGAGATAAAAGAAAAAGCCTATATGTTATAACGTAGTATAGACATGTATTACATAATGTTTGTGGTAACAAAGAACGGGAAAGAAAATGAATGCCTGTCAGTGGGTGAATGGCTAAAAAAATATGGTGCATCCATACTGTGAATTATGATGTGAGCATTAAAAGACTGCATTAGCCTCAAACCCAAGGGATTTGGAGGGCTTTGTGTAATGTATTGTTCAGCAAGAAAAGCATGATGAAGAAAAATGTGAATAATGTCTACGTTTTTGGTTGGCAGGGGACAGGGTCTCACTCTGTTGCCCAGACTGGAATGCAGTGTTGCAATCATAGCTGACTGCAGCCTCAACCTTCTGGGCTGGAGCAGTCCTCTTGCCTCAACTTTCCAAGTAGCTGGGACTACAGGCACACACTACCACACCCACTAATTTTTTTATTTTCTTCAGTTTAGACGGGGACTCACTGTGTTGCACAAGCTGGCCTCGAACTCCTGTGTTGGCCTCCCAAAGTGCTAGGATTGCAGGCAGAAGTCACCACAACTGGCCAGTGTCAACATTTTATGAAACAAGTTATGATCCCTAGCCTCTGTGTGTGTGTGTGTGTGTGTGTGTGTGTGTGTATGTTATGCTATAGGCAGAGTAGAAAATACGTAGGCTTGCTGGGCTTCATTATAGCATGGTGAGGAAGGGCAGGGGAGAATTTGAAGATGCATAGAAGGAAAAGCTCAAGATTTTTTTGTTTTCTTTTTTTTTTTAAAAGACTGCAGTGGAAACAGTAGGCACGATATCACATGTACACATCGATGCAGAGCAATGGAGGTGAGGGTAGGTACTAAGAAAGTGTACAGGGCGTCTGGCTTCTGGAAAGCTCTGTACAGCCATAAAACAGACTTTTGTTGTTGTGAGGGAAGTGAGTGCAACAAGTCTCCTGTGGATTTCTCCCTCAAGTCTTTGCAGCCCATTGAAATCCCCGTCTGCCTTCCATTCTGCTGTGGGCTGAAGGAAGAGCGTGAGAGTTTCACTGGCTCTACCCGCCACACACCTGATTGCTTGCTCCCAATAGATGTGGGAACAGCTTGCTCTGGCCACATTCTCCATCTCCAAATAGCTAGTGTGAATTCAGAATTCTCTTAGAGACACACGCCCAATTCCCACAGGCCTGAGAGCTTGCTGGGTTTGTGGGTGGGGATTTGAGGGACGCTGACGCTCAGCAGCAAGTGACCCAAGCTCTGTGAACCATGCCCAGAACCAAGCAGGAGAAGGACCCTCAGGGCCAACATGTCCTGAGTTAAAATGACGTTTCTTCCAAGCACCTTCTTCAGCTCCTGCTTTATCTTTCTAATACACAAATGTGAGTACAGGTGAAAGTCAGAGTCTTGCAAGGCACCGTCCGCCCAAGAACTCACTGTCACTGGAGATTGTTTGATCTCCTTCCTGTCCTTGCCTGACACCGCGCCCTCAGCCAGCCACCATCCTGTGGATCTTAGAAGGTTCCTCATCAAAAGACAAAATTACAACAACTTAAAGATTGAATTGGCCTGTATTAGCCATTCCGAAATTGTGTAACATCTCATTCCATGAAACTGAATGAGCGCTCTGATGAGCTGAGCAGAGGAGGCCAGTTTCATAGGCAGAAAGAGGCTAAAGAAACAGAAGCAGAACAAACAAGGATTTGTCATCTTGCCAAATCCTATTCGTCCAGTACCTTGCAGATCAGATGCTCCAAAAAGTGACTGGTTGTTTCAAAGTGACTTTCCTTACAGAGTTAAAAACAGAGAGGACTTCCGTATCCTGCTGTCTCAGGTAAACTGGGCCGTTTCTGGGACCCAGGTAAACTGGTTGCTGTGAATCTCCTGGAAAACTGGCCTGTTTCAAAGTTTGGTTTGAAACTCTTAGCACAAGTAACGACCATTCTGATTTGGTGAGGTCTGCTGGGGCTGCGTACAGGAGCTCAGTCCAAACAGTGGCCTCCAGTAAATTTTGTTCAACACCCCAAACAGGCATGCTCATGGCTCAGAGCTTTGTAAGGCATGCATCTCTCATGGGAATGCTTCCTTGCCCTCATCCCTGTCATGTTGCCAAATCTTGTTGGTCCAATACCTTGCAGGTCAGATACTCTTTGGTACAAGAATCCTGTGGTGACTCTCCCTTCTCTTTCTGCATCCTCTCCCCCACAGGTATTAATAGTTTTGCAGAGCCCTGCATTTTGTAGATTTATCTCTATACCTGCTGTCCCACTCCCCTCCCCTACTTTTGCAGTGGATGGCATTCCTGGAGGTCAGGGACCAGCTTCCTTTCCTTCTTTCTTCTTCTGTTTGTAAATCTCTCCATGCCTGGTGCTTATCACAGTATCTAGCCCATAATTCATGTATTGTAAATGTCTGTTGAGTGAATAAATAGGTGAAGTACATTATGCTTCCTGAAATTTGAGTATAACGTCAGGACGGAGAGTTGTAAATTGTACCTCAGCTAGTGTGACGGAAAACAAGGCAATACTTCACAAAGCTAACTGTGGCATGATTCCACATCAGTCCTCATTTTACAAAGGAGGGTAGTTGCTAATTTAACAAGAAATCTTGGCTAATCAGGTAATTTATGAGGTTTTTAGTGTTCAGGGCATTCATTTTATAGTGATTAACGTAAAAATGGTCTTATGTTGATTTCCTTTGTTTGGAGGGTGTCTGGGGAGTTGTGAATCATGGAATCTCAGGTTGGGACTTGACTGGAAATGAAGTCATCATTTGGTAGAAGGGAGCGTTGCAGCCCTGTAGATGGGAAGGGCTGCTCTTAATGACTCATTGTTCTCCCTGCAGATTTTCACCGCTTTGCCGCCTTTCACTCTGGGAATCTTCGAGAGGTCTTGCACTCAGGAGAGCATGCTCAGGTTTCCCCAGCTGTACAAAATCACCCAGAATGGCGAAGGCTTCAACACAAAGGTAAACACGGTGTGATCTCAGAATTGTCACCTCAGAAAGGCGTGGCTGTTTGATTCTAGTCATCTGCCTATGAGATATTTGAAGGTTAAGAAAGAACATTTGAGAAGCGCTGAGAACGTGACCCACTCACAAGCCCCGTGACTTCAGGACACCTTCTCAGGCAACGGGTCCACGCTGCGTGGGCTGTGATCCTAGTGTGTTGACTCCTTCCCACTTCTCCCTATCAGCCCCTGACATCAGTGTGGGCAGCAGCTCCCACAGCCCAGGTGCAGGATCTGCTGTCAGAGGCCTCCCTTGCACGGTCCTGCAGCCCCATGTGGAGGCCCAGTGGGAGCTTACCTAACTGTTGCTGGGTTTGTCCTTTTAAATAAAATGTTTCTTTAGCTAGTGAGTAAAATTGGCTGGATACGAACTCAGGGATCACATGAGTTGCGGTGGTTTGTTTTGTTTTTCTGGATCAGAGAATCAGAAAGGAGACCAAAAAAAGGAGGGGGGGGGCGCTGACTGGTGCAGTGGCTCATGCCTGTAATCCCAGACCTTTGGGAGGCTGAGGTCGGGAGTTTGAGACCAGCCTGACCAACATAGAGAAACCCTGTCTCTACAAAAATTGCAAAAAATTAGCCGAGTGTGGTAGCACATGCCTGTAGTCCCAGCTACTTGGGAGGCTGACGCAGGAGAAAAGCTTGAACCCAGGAGGCAGAGGTTGCAGTGAGCCAAAATCGTGCCATTGCACTCCAGCCTGGGTAACAAGAACAAAACTCCATCTCAAAAAATAAAGGTATAGGTGATATTGACGAGCCCTCACCAAAGCCGCGTGGAGTGTTAAAGGGGTCGTGCAGTCTCAGACAGCAGAGGGGTCTGCCACACAGATGCCATTTGTGGCTGAAAGTGGCAGAGTGCTTGGGTGACCCCATCCAAAGAAAAGAGAAGATATGTAGCATGGCTGCACAGCCTCGTTTCTGCCTCAGGTCTTTGTGCAGGGGGGATTCAGAAGTTTATAGACAGAGGTCCCTCACATAGTTCAGCTCCAGTACTAGGTGCTGGTGGTGGCCACAGTTTGTATGTGTGGTTCCTGGGCGGTCAGTGAGAAGGACACAGGGAGGCACTTCTCCAGGCCTCAAGGAGAGGACGGTCTCCCAGGGCCTTGCTTCCGAGCCTGATGTTCCTGACGTCCCTCACAGCCGCCTTTTTCTGGGGAGGCTCAGTAGTCACATCCAAGGCAGGGAAGAAACAGAAGGGCTCCTTATTGGTTATACCGCCTCCCATATTCAAAGAGACCTGAGGATTTTACCAATCCTCGTTGACTATGATTCCGCTAATGGGAAAATGTGATCCATGTTCCCTGCAATATTTACATCAATCCATTTTCTACAGAATTTGAACTCAAAGGCCATTTGAGGTGGGAAGTAAGTAAGAGCTGAGAATGCCTGGAAACTTATCTGCAGGTACTTTGAAGAATTTTTTTTTTTTGTTAGGTAGACAGGTCAGTGATGGTGCAAAATGAACATTTAAAGCAGGGGAAATCCCATTGTCTTATAATTATAACATTTTCCACTATTTTCTGTTGTCTCACTACTACTTAGGCTCAAACTGTATGATAATTCCCAGCAGCAACTTGTAGATGTTTAAATCAATTTAATCTGGCTTTAATAGTTAATAGTTCTATCATCACAGTGGTTAAAACAATGATGGCAATGTATTGAAACTAAAGTTTAAAATAAACTAAACCTTGTGTTCTTTTTTCTCACCTCTTAAGCATTGAAATAAAGAGAATTTTCAAATATGCATATTATCTAAAATCCCAAAAATAAAAGGAAAAGTTTAATGAGAGGAATTTGAAGCAGTAAAACAAAAGAGTGAGAATGCCCTGTAAGAATTTACAAGTGGTCAGTGCTTTTAAGACATCCCATCAGCCCCTGACACAGTTTGTTAAGAAGAGACACAGTTTTAGTCTCTTCTTAACAATTTTGACCTAATACCCTTTTTCTGGGTGTTTGTAAAATGTTGTTATCTCTCTTACAATGCTAAAGAAAACTGATCAAAATGAATTTTTCACAAGTGGATAGATTGTGGTGGTCTGCGTACATGAGAGCAGGTACTTAGGTCTTTGCAACTAAAGTAATATGATGTGGAGGTAATCCAGTCGTTTGTATGTGAAAATTAATAAATAGTTGATTTTCGTGTTTTTTTTTTTCAAATTCAAGAATAATATGCTACTCCTGGAACCATGCAGCAGCGCATGGCCAGGATCCTTCACCATGCGGTGTTTGTTGAGAGTTTCACAGAGGTCAAGCGTTTTGGGCAGCTCCTGACTCTCTCGGTTTCTTTTCCCTTAGGTTTTCTGGGGTCACTGTATCAACGCCTTGGTCCACTCCCTCATCCTCTTCTGGTTTCCCATGAAAGCTCTGGAGCATGGTAAGCGCTGTGTGATTTCACCTGTCAGCAAGGAGCTTTGCAGCCACTCTGCTGCCTGTGTGTTCATAATTTTTTTTCCAGTTCGGCAGAACGAGAGATCACAAGAACACATTTTAGAGGAAAAACATACCTAAAGCATCATGAGAGCTAGTCCCAGGTTGATAGCTGTGAGGTTTCATCCGTTCTGGCTTTGAAAAGCCATTTTCTTTCCAGTTGACTGCATAGTTTGAGTACTAGGAATTCCCACCTCAGGTTGTGAAAACTGAGTCAGAGATCTTGAAGGAAAGCACTGTACTATCGTGAAATGTTGATGCTTTTTGTCCATGGTTTGAAATTCTCTGTTAATTACTTGGGCTTTTATTTCCAAGCCTCCCCTACCCATTTGCAGAATAACTCAAATCTTACAAGTGTTGAATCTCATTCCTAGCTTTTTGAAAGTGTGTCCTGTCCTTGTACGCTTTGTGAAGTTAGAGTTTTGAGAACTAATTCTCCAGATTGGTGTTTGTCTTTACAGCTACAAGAGGATGTCTGAGAACTGTGGCAGACCCCATGTTTTTTTCCACACTTCTTAATACATCCAGAACATGGCCTCCTCAAGAGACAGATTTTTATTCTCAGAAAATGAAAATGTATCTTGAGAATGCTACTCTTTCATCCGTCTCAAATAGTAATAATCCCCCGGGAAAAAATTACTCCAAATGTTGACTAGACAGGCCCTTTATTGTTCAAAGAACCAAGAATATAAAGTTTCCAAGAGTCTTTGTGTCTGTGTCAGTGAGTTTTATGCTTCAAACAGAAATGATTCATCTTCCCTGATATTCTTTAACCTGTTAAATACTGACACAGAAAATGCACGCACTGCCGATTTCTTATGCCACGTGACTTATTCTTTCAGTTTCATCAGAGCTCCTTTTCCTTTGAGGGTCCCTAAGTCTTTAAATCAGAGAATACAATTTTATGCTTTCTAGCCCCACCCCAAAAAAAGGGCTTTCTAGTGAAATCATTTTCTTTTAACTTGAAACCTTTCTTGTGATTCATCTTTACTCAGTGGATATATTTTAAAATGGTTTTGTAAATACGAGTGTGTAAGTATAAGAATTTGGGATGTGATTTTGTTTCAGAAGCTGTGATAATTTGGTGACAGACTCAGCCATCATTGTAGCAGGAAGGACTAGTGCTGGGAAGTAGTATGTCTGATGAGCATAAGAGAAATTTGAGCAATTGTCCTCTGTACTTGAGCCAGGCTTTGGTACTTAAGAAGAGTCTGCACAGAGCATGGACTGGCCACAAGTATTATCTGAAGACCCCTTACCACTTCTGATCTAGACATCCTACTGCGTTCCTAACTCAGAAGTGCTTGCCTTTTGACTCTCAGAAGCTTTACAAGATGGTCATTTACTTAGTTGCTTCGAAAGGAACTAATGTGGCCCTTCCGCAGTGGAGACAATGGTTTTCTAATCCTCGAATTATGATCATATACTTTCAGCTGGTACCTTGTAGTTTATGATGGAATTGCTCTAGTTGACCCAGATTCCATTATGTAAGTCCATTCGTTCACCTCACGTGGGCTGTGTTTAAAAGGAGGTAGACTCCCAGCAGTTGCCAACTTATCTAAGAGACAACACCAAGTGAATTTTAAATTAGGTGGCTATCCTTATCTAATTCCTCCAAATGTGGCAAATTACCTGGCAGCCAGCCAATAGGAAGATTTTTTCCTTTTTTTTTTTTTATCACCATCATCATCAGTGTCATTATTTCATTGTATTTATTGAGCCTTCAGCATAGGGCTTTTCTTTGAGTTGTGTTGCAAACAATAACCTATGGAATAAAACTGCGGAAAGTGAAGTAAATTGCAAATATTAAGTGTATCAGAACAACAGAGGGACACTGGTGTCCTTGGTCATTAGTTGACTTCCTCTAACAAATTGAATACTTTAAAATTAATTTCTAAATTCTCACTATTAGTACAGAGAAAAAATCATTATATTATTGCTCATTAACTTTATTCCTGTTCTGTTCAAGACACTATGGTAGAGCCCAAGGGTGATAGTAGATACATCAATGTCAGTCTCATCTTCAAAGAGTTTGTAGTCTGGAAAGGGAGATTAGATTTTGTCTTAGTCCATTTTTTGCTGCTATAAGGGTACCACAGATCGGGTAATTTACAGTGAACAGAAATTTATTTGGCTCATGGTTCCAGAGGCTGTGAAGTCCCAGGTCAGGAGGCTGGCTTCTTGTTAGGACCTACTTGATGTTTCATCCCATGGTGGAAGGCTATGGGTAGAGAGAGAGGAAGGAACCCATGCCGGTGACAACACTGTTAATGCATTCATGAGGGTGGTGCCCCCGTGACCCAAACACCTCCTATCAGCTCGCTGCCCCCAGCACCACTGCATTGGAGATCAAAATTTCTACACATGAACTTTGGGGGCTACATTCAACCCAGAGCAGATTTGCACATGAATAACTCTAGTACAAGGTAGAAAATAGCTGTTTCAAGCAAACCACAGATAAAACGTTATCAGATATCAGAGGACTGAGAGATGCCTTTCATTTGGAGTTATTAATAGCTTCCTAGAGGAGGCAATATTTAAGTTTAGCCATGAAATCCAGGAGAAGGAAGAACAATGCAAAGCGGGGAAATTCAGGGCAGGCATGGAAAACTGAGCACCTAAAGGGTGGAAGATGGGGCAGTTTAGGAAGGCAGGTCAAAGCTGAATTACAGAGGGCTTTGAGTGTGCGGTTAAGAAACTGGGATGTGGCCAGGCATGGTGGCTTACACCTGTAATCCCAGCACTTTGGGAGGCTGAGGCGGGTGAATCACCTGAAGTCAGTTCGAGACCAGCCTGGCCAGCATGACAAAACCCCATCTCTACTAAAAATACAAAAATTAGCCAGGCATGGTGGCAAGGGCCTATAATGCCAGCTACCTGGGAGGCTGAGGCAGGAGAATTGCTTGAACCTGGGAGGCGGAGGTTGCAGTGAGCCACGATTGCGCCACTGCACTTCAGCCTGGGCAAAAAAGCAAAACTCTGTCTCAAAAATAAATAAATAAATAAATAAATAAATAAATAAAAAGAAACTGGGACTTAACTGTTTAAGCATTGAGGGGTCAGTATAGAATTTAGATCTAGGAGAATTTTATGATCAGAGCAATTTGGGAAATAAACCTGTCATGTTTCGTAAAGTGAGAGGTTGAAAGAAAACTGCTGACAGAGATTCCAGGGGACAGCTTAGGGAGGGTTAAAGCCAGGAATGGGATTGTGTCTGGAGAGGATGTTTTGAATGGAGCTTCTTGGTTCGCTGAGATTGTGGCATATCTGAGGTAAGAGGCTCTCTGAGGGCAGAGTGAATATAGACATCAGCAAGCCAGGCACTGCCTCTCTTACCCTCTGGAGGCTTACCTAACGTCAGAGTTGATGGTCAGGAATTTCATACATATTGCTTAATTACCAGTGCACTGAGTCCTGGGGTCTGTGAGCTGAGCTTGTATAATAAATGGATACAACTTAGTCTGATGAGTTCAGGAGCATCTTCTTCCAGGAAGTGATATTGAGATTCTTGAAAGAGGAGTAGGAGGTGGCCACATGGGACAAGGGAAATGTGGGGCATGGTTGGGAGAAGGAGCATTCCTGGCCAGGAGCAAGCAGGTGCGCAGGACCTGAGCTGCCGAGGCATAGGAAGTACTTTAGTGGGACTGGGGGGTGCCTGGACTCTGGACTCTTTTTTTGTCAGCCTCTGGTGAGATGTTCAAGACACTGGGCATTCCTGCTCTGGACTGGAAAAACAGTAACCTCCTACTGTGATCTGACTGTTCATGCCCCTCCCCCCAATTCATATGTCACAACCTCAAACTGTAAGGTAATGGTATACAACATAGGGCCTCTGGGAGGTGATTGGGTCATGAGGGTAGATCTCTCAGGAATGGGATTAGTGTCCCTATAAAAGGAACCCTAGAGAGTTCATTTGCCCCTTCCACCTTGTGGGAATGTAGCTGGAAGACGCTACCTATGAGGAATGAATCGTCAGTTGACACCACATCTACCACTTCCTTGATCTTGCACTTCTCAGGCTCCAGAACTATAAGAAATAAATTTCCAGGGATTATAAGCCATGCAGTTTATAGTATGTTGTTATAGTTGGCCAAAAGAACTAAGACGCTCCCTCTCCTCCCTTCCCTTTCCTTCTGGAACTATCAATCAAAACACATCTCTGCACATTTCTAGCATCTTCTGTGTAGTGGACAACCACCTGTAGTCAAGATGACTACAGCATAGAGAGGAGGTAGGGGCTGGAAAAGGGGATGAAGAAGTGAGGGAGGATCTGACCACTAACACCTGATTGGGGGGACTTTTTCTCAGGGAAGGGTTGGAGGTAGGAGAGTTATGTGATGAGATTTGCCTGTGAAGAAGATTAAGACTGCTCTGTAGAGAAACACATAGGACCTGGCAAGAGTGTGAGTTGAGTTTTTGGTGGGGATGTGGATGGCAGAAATAAAGATTGTAAGCATCAGAGGACCAGGATATGTCAGCTGACCGGAGTACTTGTTTATGTGTGCTGACTTGCTGTTCTAAGTACAAGTGAGTTCTTATTGCACTCTTAATTGTCATTTAGGAGGATGTATATCCTCCCCATCCCCAAAGAGGCATAGGAACATGGCACCAATTTGAGACAAACTAGGGCACTGTCAAAGCCAGGATCCCCTGCTCTAACAGAAGGGCACCTTCAGGCCTCTTCCCACCATTCAAGGGCTGCCTGAAGTCGTCCCTCAGATGCCCACCCACACCCAGAGCCTCAGAGGAGTTTTGTTTGACCAGGGGCTAAACTTGCTAGAGTAGTTTGATTTTCCCCTTGATCCTGTGTGGATGATGTCACAAAGACAGGAAGTTTTACTAGAAAATTCTGCCTCCACCATCTTTGGAGAGAACCTCAGGTATATATCAGTGATGTTCACTTTGCGCAAGGCAACACAAACACACTTTTTCTTATTGGAAAGAAATCTTTTCGAGAAGGTATGGGTATATCGTTCATTCCCTAGAATGCTTCCATGAATTTTGCTTTGCTTATTTTCATGTGGTTTTGGAGAGAGTTTTCAAAGCACTCCTTTGCTGATGGAGTTTGTGATGATTCATTTCAAATTTCAAAATAAATTTTTCCACTCGAGCAATTCAGTAAATCAGATTTCTTCCAACCATCACAGCCATACACTTACTGCCATGGTCCGCCTGCAGCTCCTCGCCTTTGATCTGGAAAGCGATGCTAGGTTAGATCTAGGCTGTCACCTTCACAGGGACCCACGTCCATCAGGAGCCCTGCTGTCAGGCCACACTCAGGTTTCCCGTTGGCATGTCTGGTTGGCAGTTGAGCAACCCTCCTTGAAGTGTAATGTGGTTATTGGCAAAATAATACAAAATCGGTTTTGATTTTAAAAAAGGAAGTATTCAGACTTTCCTTGATGAAATTTAAGAGGGAGGTGATGGGAAAAAGACTATACTTACCAGAAGAAAAAAGCTCCTGAAAACATTTATTCTTGATTCCCCAGAGACCACACCATAGAAACTCTTCCCTCGCTGTTTAGGAAGAATACCATATGGATTCTTATGTATGGGCACTATTAAGCAAATGAGCCTTTCGACATTTTTGGAGAAGGCTATTTTATGCTTTTTAATAAATGTGCTCCTGTAAGATCAGGCATGTTTTGTATACTGAAAGAATAGTGCATGTGTATAAAATAAAACTTAGTGTGACTCTCTTTGCCCGTCACATTATTGGGTCATATTGGTTTAAACTATTTCTGACCTGTAACTTATTACTGAAAATTTGGGTGTTTCATACCATATAAATCCTGATGACTTGCGCTGTTACACATTAAGCTAAATTTGGGTGAGATTGCCAATGTTCTCTGAGACTACAACTTCTTAAACTCAGTTATTCACTTATTTTTTTAAAAAAGATAAAAGAGTGGCTGGGTGCAGTGGCTCACACCTGTAATCCCAACACTTTTGGATGCCAAGGCGGACGGATCACCTGAGGTCAGGAGTTCAAGACCAGCCTGACCAACATGACGAAACCCTGTCTCTACTAAAAATACAAAAATTAGCAGGTGCCCGTAATCCCAGCTACTCAAGAGGCTGAGGCAGGAGAATCACTTGAACCCAGGGAAAAAAAAAGATAAAAGAGTATGTCCTCTATGCCAGGCTTCTCCTGGGTTCTGGGGACACAGTAGTGCATATCACAGAGGAGTTCCTGCCCTCATGGAACTTACATCTAGCGAAGGCAGGATTTGAACAAGAAATGTTAGCAAAGCAGAAGGTTGTGGTCAGGTGGCATGTATTCCAAGGAAAACTAAACTGGGCTGAGCTTTAAGGACTGCTTCCTGGAGGATGTGACAACAGAGTAGAAGGATGAGTAGGAGTGAGGTAGGAGAAGAGGAGAGAGGAAAGAGTTTCAGATTGCAGGAATAGAATGGTTCCAAGAGAAAGATGGCATGGAGCAGTGCGGGGGAGGAATTGGGGGCCAGATTGTGAGACACAGATTGCCTTGGGATGGTGAGAGTGGAGACAGAAGTCAGACCTTTCCAGGCCTTTTGGAATCACTGAGCCTTCAGTGAGACAAGATGGTTTGCAGGGCAAGGATCATTTGCTCTTACCCGAATCTCACCCAGGATTGGAGTATAAGTATGATAAAAGCCTTTGGCAGGTTTTAAGCAGGGAGCTGTGTAGTCTGATTTATTTTAATATAACCACACAGGCCAGGATGATGATGGAGTCCAGTTTCTGGGCTGTTGCTGGTCTAGTGTAGCAGTAATGGTAGTCGAGAGAAGTGAATGGGTTGGAGCCAAAACTAGAAAGACTCAGCTTTGCATTAATTAATAATCCCCTTCTCCACCTGGTTGCACTATGTCCTAAACCTGTCAGGAGAATGTGCTAATGCAGTCATTAAGGGCAACAAAATACTATATTTTAAAGTAAGGAACGTGAAACAATACACTGATATTTTGTTCCCCCATAAAAGTCACCAACAGTGCTGTGTGCAGCATAGAAAAGGTCTAAAATAAAATATTCAGAGACAGATATTAAATGCCAAATGGGACAGGAAAAGAAGGCAGTAACTCCATATGGCCTCTGCCACCTGGGAAGGCCCGCAGAGAGGACAGTGTGGTGGAAGTTCATAAAATCCTGAAGTTAGTGGAACTTGCTCCCTAAGACCTAGAAACACAGAACATTTTGGGAGTCTTTCAGATTTATACAAATAAAACTACAGCTCGCAAATCTGCATAACTGGTTACTAACCCAATCATAGTACATTTAAAATATAACCAGGTTTCCAAATTCAAATGCAAGATTTTTGTTTCTGTTTTGTTTTAAATGCAGTTATGAACTACGGTAAAGCTCTGACTTGAGCTATTTTTCTGTATTGTGACAGTGTACCTCACACATCCTGAAACCCAGAATTGGGCTGGAAGGGCCATTGTTTTCATTCAGTTAAATATTTCTTATGTTTCAATGTCTCTTTTAATAAACTCTGTGTTGCGTGTATTTTAGACAGTTGGGTTTGGTGTAATGGTGTAAGAAGCGTGAGCCAGAGTTCCCAGATTTCACCGTTAGCAGGAAGTTGAATCAAGATGGATTAGCCAGGGAATCTCAGGAGCTTAACCCAGTAAAGAGTTATTTCTCACCCATGTCCCTATCCAGTGGCGGAGAGCATTGTTCATAAGTGTATTGAGTATATTTTTCTTATTCCCATATTCCCCATGCTCTGGCATTCGGGGCCTTGATTCCAAAGAGACTGTCCTCCCAGAGCTAGCTAATTCTTGAAGATAGCAAATGCCTCCCCTGCCTGCACGCCTTTGACATGCAAACCAACCGAGCACAAGCCCATGCCTCCTGCCACCTCCTTTATCAAACTTTCACACACTGAGCCACTGTTCCCTCTGCCCAGCAGCACCCCAGGGCCAGGTACCCAACAACTGGGGGCCATCTTTACATCCCCCAGCCTGCCAGAATTACTCGTTATTCAGTCCTAAATGTCCTCGGCATACCTTCCCCGCATTGCCCTTTTCTCCGTGTGAGAACCCCAGTAGAGGCCTGGGCCATACCCAGCCTCTCCCCAACCTCCTGAACTCTGTAGCCCTACCTGGCATGGCCTTGCCTGGCATGCTGTGCCTCCTGCTTCTGGGGTCTGTGAGTGTGAACTTCCGCCTCTATGACAATCATTCCGTGTCTGCCTGTCTTAGGATATCTGTTAAAACTAAGCCCACTTCTTCATTTCAACACATTGAGGCTCCATGGAGTGCACCCTCAGCCTCAACACTGGAAGGGGAGAGACAAGATGGTTTGCAGAGCAAGGATCATTTGCTCTTACCCAAGTCTCACAGGAAGAGATCCATTAGTTCTGCTCACATATGATTGGCAAGAACTAGACACAGGGCATAGCATAGCATGGGGTGCTTGGGGTATCACTTAGATGTGTACCCAGGAGTAAGAAACACATGTGGCCTGACTGCGTGTGCCTGGGCATCGGCAATCAAGTTTACTTTTCATCAATTTCACTTCCTTTTTCAGATTTATTTTTTGTAAACAAAAGTGAAAAATAGATTAAAATTTAAGTTTCATGCCCTTAACTTTATCCTGCAGAAATGGCAATAGAGGAGGAAATCCAGCAATAGGCTTATGTAACCAGGAGCTTCGCCCAGCAGAACTGGTTGTGAATGTAATTGCAATCACTAACACTTGAATAAACCCTGCCTTTTATAAAGCAACCGCCAGTACTTTATACTGGGAGGAAAAAATAAATTTTCTCTTCATGAATTCATAATGTCAGAGGCAGAAAGTGTCATTTTAATTCTAGTACAGGCACTACAGGCATAAACAGGTTAACGTCTAAAAGTGCGTAATTTAGTGACCTGAAACTTGGAATCCATCTTCACTCTTGATGTAAATCTAGAAGCTCCTAGTTGGGGTGCACTTCCTCTGAGCCGCTGGAGTCTTGAGAGGCCCAGAGAGTAAGGTGGGGGCAGGGGCTGGCTCAGTGAATGTTCTGGAATCCCGGCTGCTCTGAAACAGTGCTGCTGGAAGCTCCTAAGGGAAACGAGGAGAGAGGAAAAGCAGGAGAGACTTGGTATCTGCTCTTGGACCACAATGTCTTGGCAGATGCCTTGGTGTTGAGGGAATGGTGCCGTCTCTACCTCATTTCCCCTCCTGAGCCCTGTGTGAGTAAGATGCCTGCATCCTTCAGATCATGTGTTCCACTGATTCCGACGACATCAAAAGTATACATGTAAATTCAGCCCATCTGTTTTCATGACTGTTACACCCTGTCTCTTCTGACCACTATGTTATCTTGTTGTCTCGAAATTTTGCCTTTGTCAGAGTCATTTCTGAATACATTTTGTGGTTTAGCTGGATGATGATGTAATGTTTTTAATGAGCATTTAATTGCAATGGCATCTTTAAAAAAATGGCATCAACCTAGCTCTTTGGAATATTCTGAAATAAGTTCCTTGATCATTTTGTTTGTTTAGAAAATGAGACATGCTTTTCTTATAAACTGTGGCTTTTCCCACAAATATTTTCAAAGAGATTTTTGCAGACAACATTTTGAGCTGTTACTATTAACGTTGGAGGGCCCGTGTGGCTTTGTCCCAGTTGTTCACAGTAGTCTGGTTTCGTGACTATGTTTCCAGTCCTCATTTGGCTAATCCTACATTAATTACATCAGTTCCTGAACCCAACCAGTTTTGGCGACTGATAGGAGTCTGGGGGAACAGGCTCACCTGCTGCTCTGGGTCAGCAGATCTTGGAGCCATACATAACACTGAATTGTCTGTAAGAGAGCATCTGGGACTGGTTTCTGTCTCCCTTAATTCATGACACTTTTCATGCATGCCATAAAACCATAAAACACCATCATTATATTAGGTTTTACATCACATGCAATCACACATCATTTCTAACTGTGACTTAGTATTTTATCAATCCGAGCAGTTGGGGAACTCATGTTACCTTTGTTTGTTTATCCTGTGAAAATTGTCCCCTGGATTTCTGAGAGGGGTAATGCCCTCCCCTCTCATCTCAGCACTCATCAAGGGTGGACCTAATCCTGGGTTTGCAAAAGGCTAACTGATCTCAGTCTCGTTCTGGTAAATGCCAGCCCTTCTGATGCAATGGGGAGGCACAGTCTTCTTACCTTTCCCCTTGCTCTTTAGGCCTTTGTGTACTAATGGTGGGCGTCTGCGAGGAAGAGCTTGGCTCTTGGAGAACACAGGTCTGGTGAGACCACATCTCTTCATATGCACTTTGGATGGATTTCTTTTTCTAGAGACCTTTTTGAAGCCTCACACATTTGACCCCTGCAGACCTCACCACTGTAACCCCACCCCCACATCATCAGCTCACCTTTCTACCTGGAGTCCACCTCCGTGCCCAATGCAGGCGGGTTCTCTTTTTACCTGAAATGTCTTTTCTCTTCTCAACTGACCCCCACCCCAGAGATTCATCTCTCACTTTCTCTGAAATTATGCTCTTACCATGGTTTGCGCAGATGGTGGATAAATACTGTTCCAAAGGCTGGCTTGGGGAACCCAACTATTCCAGGTTTGGGGTTTTGTCCCCCTTTGAAAAAATTTACTTGAGATTTTAAATATCTGAGTAAAATAAAGACAGAAAATGACAGGAAGGACTCTCAGAGTGGTAGAATTGTAACAGAGCTAAGATCTAAGTTAAGATCTAAGCTCAGTGGGAAGGAATATGTTGTCAGCAACCTGCTTTAGGAATAAACTGGGCGGTCGAATGGGGCTGTTCCAGCCTGCGTTATCAGCAAGCTGTGGTTTAGGGACACCTTCATCACAAACGCTTTCTTAGGACTTCTTCTCTCCAGGAGTAGCTTATTGGCAGGTTTTAACAGGAAACAACATCCACAGGTGTTTGCCTCCTAAAACAGTCAAAACACAACCATCTAGTTCCTGGGGTTTCCCCACAGGGTGTGAAGGGTGATGATTGTGATTTGTTTGAAGGATGCTATCTTTGCAGAGGCTCTTGGCAAGTCTCAGAATCTCACCTTGGTTTGGGAGTTTCTCCTCCAAGGGAATGAACTATTTCCAGATGGTGTTAGCTTTGCCTAGGGAAGGAGATACTCTTTCCTAAGCTGAAACTAAAATGCAATCCTGAGTTACCTCTCCAAAACAAGGAACTGAAATATTAGGCTTAACCCATCTTCATTAAAGTTAAATGCTCAAATTACCTTATGTGTAAACATTTTATTGAATGCCAATAGCATTCACTGTCATGACAAATTAGAAATTAATGCATGGTCAGCTGAGTGCAGTGGCTCACACCTGTAATCCCAGCACTTTGGGAGGCTGAGGCAGGCAGATTGGCAGAGGTCAGGAGTTTGAGACCAGCCTGGCCAACATGGTGAAACACCGTCTCTACTAAAAATACAAAAGTTAGCCAGGCATGGTGGCGCATGCCTGTAATCCCACCTATTTGGGAGGCTGAGGCAGGAGAATTGCTTGAACCTGGGAGGCAGAGTTTGCAGTGAGCCAAGATCATGCCATTGCACTCCAGCCTGGGTGACAGAGTAAGACTCCGTCTCAAAAAAAAAAAGAAAGAAAGAAAGAAAGAAATTAATGCATTGTCAAACTCTAGAAGCTACAGAAAACATCCTTTAGATTTCTCTGTTTCTGCTTTTCTGCCAAATTGCCGGCCTCCTGTCCATAGTCTTAAGGGTCTCTGCCCACGTAGGTGTTCTCTTCGTAGGTTAACATCAGTCCTGAATGACCAAAAAGTTTGTCTTTCGTGAAGGCCATCCAGTTCTGTGAATTGCACCACTCCATGCTAATGCCTCATGCTATTTATTTTATTTTCTCTTTTAAATTTTTTTTTTCATTTTTAGAGACAAATTCTCACTCTGTCGCTGGGGCTGGAGTGCAGTGGCACGATCACAACCTCAAACTCTTGGGCTCAAGCAACTGTCCTGCCTCAGTTTCCTGAGTAGCTGGATAACAGGCACACACCATCATGCCCAACTTCTTCATGCTGGTTCTCTCTCTTGATTGTGTAAAGGATTATATCCCACCCCGTTGTCTCCTCCTTAGCCTGACGGGACAGATGAGAACTCCCTCTGTTAGACATTCTTTCTTCAGCCTGTGTTCTCTGTATTTACTCTACCTCCTCCTTTTTCTGTCCTCTGGGGCACTGGTTCTCAACCATGGTTGATTTTTGCCTCCCAGGGGACATTTGGCAATGCCTGCTAAACCAAGTATATTTGGTTGTTACACCTAGGATGGGAGCTACTGGCATCTAGTGGGTGGAGGCCAGAGATGCTCCCAAGTGGTCTGCGATGCACAGGACAGCCCCCAGACAAAGAATTATCTGGCCCAAAATGTCCATAGCACCAAATTTAAGAAACCCTGGACCAATGAAATGCCCACACCAACTCAGAATAAAAGGTCGGGCCTCCAGGTGTTCCTCCACTCCCCGGAGCTCTTCACTTTCTGTGCTTCTTCATGTGGTACAAAATTTCTGTCGTATGAATCTATTTTTCTGCCCACGATTTTCTTCTGAATGTTTCCTTCCCCTTAGGTGTCACTATTTCAAATGAGTACTTATTAGTCTAATTATTTTTTGTTTTATTTATTTATTTATTTATTTTGAGACAGAGTTTTGCTCTTATCACTCAGGCTGGAGTGCAATGGCATGATCTCAGCTCACCATAACCTCCACCTTCTGGTTCAAGCAATTCTCCTGCCTCAGCCTCCCAGGTAGCTGGGATTCCAGGCATGCGCCACCATTCCCAGCTAATTTTGTATTTTTAGTAGAGACAGGGTTTCTCCATGTTAGTCAGGCTGGTCTCGAACACCCTACCTTAGATGATCGTCCCACCTTGGCTTCCCAAAGTGCTGGGATTACAGGCATGAGCCACTGTACCCAGCCAGTCTAATTATTTTTTTCTTTGAAATTATCTCCTATCATTCTTAGGAGTTCATTTTTCTAACTCAGTTAATTAGTACAAACTCTCGTGCCGGGCACGGTGGCACATGCCTGTAGTCCCAGCACTTTGGGAGGCCAAGGTGGGTGGATCACCTGAAGTAAGGAGTTTGCAACCAGCCTGACTATGGTGAAACCCTGTCACTACCAAATACAAAAAAATTAGCCAGGTGTGGTGTGCATGCCTGTAATTTGAGCTAGTTGGGAGGCTGAGACAGGAGAATACCTTGTACCTAGGAGGCAGAGGTTGTAGTGAGCCAAGATCATGCCATTGTGCTCCAGCCTGGGCAACAAGAGTGAAACTCCATCTCAAAAAAAAAAAAAATTTACAGTTTCTTACTAACCTGTGACCTTGAACATATTTGACATCTCTTTGCTGTACCAGGTTCCTCATGTGAAATATTTATACTATTTATTTTTTATTTATATTATTTACACATATACTATTTATTTTTTATATATAGTATTTATGTTATTTATACGTAATTATACTATTTCATATAATTGCTAAAGTATTAAAGGAGCTAATATATGTAAAGTGCTTAGAACTGTGCCTCTCATATAGTAAAATGCTTATATAAGATATTTTTTAAACATAGAATTATTTGGTTGGGTGTGGTGGCTCACACCTGTAATCCCAGCACTTTGGGATGCCAAGGCAGGCTGATCACTTGAGGTCAGGAGTTCGAGACCAGCCTGGCCAATATGGTAGAACCCCACCTCTACTAAAAAAACAAAAAATTCTTACAATGTCTAAAAATTTTGTTTATCATGTGTATATCCATAAAATATGAAATACATTCTAAGTCCTCCCTACTAAACAAATGCTTTGTATGTTTTAGTCCCTAACTCAACCAGCATTGGAAATATTGGTATTGGAAGAAAATTCAAAAAGTTGTCAAACCATAACTGAAAATTTTGATTTTCAGCTTAGTCTCCCAAGCCTGCTAACCCTTTGGTCTGATTAGAGTTTTCTCTAGAGCCCCTTAGGGCTCATGCAGATAGAACTTCAAGCACACAGATCATTGCTCTTCTCAATTCAGATGCATGCATGAGCAGGTGGGCTGAGATGGAGATGAGGAAAGACATCCTCAGCTATGTTGAGGAGGGAGAAGATCTGAGACTCTCAAGTTTCTGCTGTTAAATCTAGGGGGCTGATTTAGCAGCTGCGGGCCTTAGCTTCTTAGAGTTCCTTATCTGAAAGGAGCCTTAGAGGAAACTCAGTCGTCATAATTTGCATCTGATATAAAAATCTTTGTTTTATAGGTGAGGAATTGAGACTCAGAACCTGAAATTTAAAAAAAATGAATAATGGCAGAGCTGGAGCAAGAGAGCAGGGCTTGTAAATCTCATTACTGGGACTTTCTCCGCTAACCCCAATTCTCTTCTCTCCACCTCATGTTTTGTCTGGTAATATGGTCATGTTTCATTACTGTCTGTTCTTCCTCTTGTGAACTTAAAATGCGAATCATTTGTATGAAGTTTTCACGTGTCTTCCTGTGTTCATATGATGAGAACCAGGCTTCTCCATCCCAGGTTAGTGTCACCACTGTTTACCTGCATACTCCAGCCAAAAACTTTCTTGAACCCTCACATTCTTCTCTACCCTACATCCAAATCATAAGAATATCTTTTTTTTTTTCTTTTTTGAGGAGACAGGGTCATGCTCTGTCGCCCAGGCTGGAGTGCAGTGGTGTGATCATAGCTCACTGCAGCTTCAACCTCCTGGACTTAAGCAATCTTCTCACGTAGCTGGAACTACAGGCATGCACCGGCATACCTGCCTAGTTTTAAAAAATTTTTTTCGTAGAGATAGGGTTACCCAGGCTGGTCTCAAACTCCTGGGTTCAAGCAGTCCTCTTGCCTCAGCCTCCTAAAATGCTGGGATTGCAGGTGTGAGCCACTGTGCCTGGCCAAATGCTGCCATTTCTACCTTCAAAATCTTTTTAAGTGGCGTCTGTCCAAGCCACTCTGGGCCTCCATTGTCCAATAGAACCTTTTGTGAGGATGGAAATGTTTTCTATCTGTACTGCCCGATACAGTAGTCATTAGCCACATATGGCTATTGTGTATTTTAAATGACCGAGGAACTGAAGTTTTTATAGCAGCTTTATTGAGATATAACTTATATACCATCTAATTCATTTTCAGTTTGCAATTCTGTGGATTTTAACATATGCATGGATTCGTACAGCCATCACCACAATACATTATAGAACATTTTAATCACCCCCAAAAGAAACCTTATATTATTAAGAGTCACTCCCCATTTCCCCCAAGCACCTCCAGTACCTGCAAACCACTGATCTATCATCTGTCTCTGTAGATGTACCCATTTCTGGACATTTCATAGAGATGAAATATGTGGCCCTTGGTGTCTGGCTTTTTCACTTAGCATAAGCTTTTCAAGGTTCATCCATGTTGTAGCATGTATCAGTTCTTCATTCCTTTTTATTGCCTGATAGTGTTCTATCATATTGATATACCACATTTTCCTTACCAGTTCACAGTTGATGGACATTTGGGTTATAAATAGGCTATTGTGAATAATGAATAATGCTATTCATTATTTTAAGCTATTATGAATAATTATAATGATGGTGCTAGAGCATTTAGGTACAGGTTTTATGTGTTTCATTCGTACGTTTTAATTTCTCTCGGGTATATACCTAGGAGTAGAATGGCTAGGTCACATGGTAACTATACATAACCCTTTGAGGAACTGCCTCACAGTTTTCCAGGGTTTGCACCATCTTACTTTCCCACCAGCAATGTATGAAAGATCTAATTTCTCCACATCTTGTTACTGTCTGTTTTTTTTTTGTAGGCACCCCAGTGGGTGTTAAGCGGTATCTCATTGTGAGATAAAGTTCCACTGGGTAATCATTGTGGTTTGGATTTTGTATTTCCTTGATGGCTAATGATGTTGAGCCGTTCTTTATGCACTTACTGAGCATTTTGATATCTTCTTTGCAAAAAAATCTATTCATACCCTTTTGTCTATTTTAAAATTTTTTTTGAGGGGGTGCTTTTATTGCTTAGTTGTAAGAATTCTTTGTGTATTTTGAATACAGGTTTCAGATACATAATTTGCAAGTATTTTTTCTATTTTTCAGGATGTCTTTTTATTTTCTTGGTGCTGTCCTTTGAAGCACAAAGTTTCTAATTTTGAAGACTCCTGCTTCATCTACGTTTTTCTTTCCTCACTGTGCTTTTGGTGCCATATCTAAGAAACCATTGCCAGATTCAAGGTCATAAAGATGCATATGTTTTATCATAAGAGTTTTATAGTTTTACAACTCAAAAGAAAGTCAAATACTGCATGCTCTCGCTTATAAGTAGTGGCTAAGCAATTTGTACACATGGACATAGAGCGTGGAACGATGGACGCCGGAGACTCAGAAGGGTGAGAGGGTGGGAAGGGAAACGGTGATAAGAAATTCCTTAATAGATACAATGCACGTTATTCAGGTGATGGAGACACTAAAAGCCCAGACTTCACTCCAATATGTCCATGTAACAAAACTGCACTTGCACCCCTTAAATTTACATCAATTTAAAAAGGTGATTTTATAGTGTTGGTTCTATGGTCCATTTTTTAAATATGTTATTGTGATAAAAACATAAGCTTTGCCATTGTAACCATTTTAAGCATACAGTTCAGAGACATTAATTGCAGAATGTTATGCAACCATCAGCACTATGCTTTTCCAAAACTTTTTCATCACCTCAAACTGAAACTCAGTGCTCACTAAGCAGTAACTCCTCATCCTCCCCTTCCTCCCCAGCCCCAGGTAGGAGTGGAATTTTTATTGTATTTTTTAAATTAATTTAAATGTAAACAATTAAATGCATCTGGTGACTACCATATTGGGCTGCACAGTTATAACACGACTAGTGTCATCCTCTTGGATGGATTGCTACAGTCATTTTTAAGCTGGCTTTGCATCTATTGTTATTCCACTTATGATTATGGTCCTTTCTCCCGTAAAAGCTGGACTATTCCTTTAAGAATGTAACTTATGCCATTTCATTTCCAGCTCTGAATCTTCCTCTGGTTGCCTATCACAATTAACAAAGAAATCCAGGCTCTTCGCTGTGGTCTACATTTGTCTGCGCCTTTGACTGTCTTCCATCTCCTTTTCAGTCCCCCAGTGCCTGCAGCCCAACTGGTCTCCACAGTGATCCTTGAGCTCATCAAGTGCTGTCTGTCTTCAGACACTGCGGTTTCTCTTCTCTGCCTGGAACATTCACCCTGTCGATCCTCGTTTAACTCACTCCCTCATACCATTCGGATTTTTCAAATGCCACCTCCTCAGAAAGACTGTTCCAGAGCTCCCTATCTAAAATGGCAACCCCTGTCACCTGGATGCTATTAACTCTACCTTGTATCTCCTGTGTTTTATTCTCATTTTTTGTTAAGACAAGGTCCTAGTCTGTCACCCAGACTGGAGTGCACTGTTGCAGTCATGGCTCACTGAAGCCTCAAACTCTGCATCTCAAGCAATTCTCGCACCTCAGCCTCCCAAGTAGCTGGGACCACAGGCGAGCACCACCACACTTGGCTGATACACTTCTTTCTATCACACTCAGCTAATACCTTTCTTTCTTTCTTTCTTCCTCCTCTCCTCTCCTCCCCTCCCCTCCCCTCCCCTCCCCTCCTCTCCCCTCCCCTCCCCTCCCCTCCCCTCTCCTCTCCTCTCCTTTCTCTCTTTCTTTCTTTCTTCTTTCTTTTCCTGTCTTGCTCTGTTGCCCACACTAGAGTGCAATGGCATGATCACTCACTGCAACCTCCGCACCCCAGGTTCAAGCAATTCTCGTGCCTCAGCCTCCTGATTAGCTGGCATTACAGGCATGAGCCACCATGCTCAGCTAAGTTTTGTATTTTTTAGTAGAGATGAGGTTTCACTATGTTGCCCAGGCTGGTCTTGAACTCCTGACCTCAGGTGATCCACCCGCCTCAGCCTTCCAAGGTGATGGGATTACAGGTGTGAGCCACCACACCCAGCAGCTAATGTATTTCTTCATAGTACTTATTACATTTGACATTTTACTGTGTACCTGTTTATGGATTTATGTCCTCTCTCCCTCACTATGCTGCAAACTCTATAACAGTAGGGACCTTCTCTTCCCAGTTCTCATAATAGTGCCTGGCATAAAATAGGCTGTAAGTAAATACTTGTTGAGTACTTAAAAGAAGAATCTTATTTATTTCAAGGCTATAATCTATGTTAGAATCAAAGAGGTGGTCTCTGTATGAAACTGAAGTATTTCTTTGTTGAGGCAGGCATTTAACAGTGTTGCACTTGTTAGTGAAACAATCTTAAAACCAGTTCCTGAAAAGTGAACCCCTGCAGTTTTGAGTCGCTATTTGCTAATACATCAGTGTGTCAGTTTGTTGCCTTCTTGGGATTAATTTAGCCTTTCTCTTACTTTTTTTTTAAGATGGAGTCTCACCCTGTCACCCAAGCTAGAGTGCAATGGTGCAATCTCGGCTCACTGCAACCTCTGCCTCCCAGGTTCAAGCGATTCTCCTACCTTGGCTTCCTGATTAGCTGGGATTACAGGCGTGTGCCACCACACCCAGCTAATTTTTTATATTGTTAGTAGAGATGGCTTTCGCCGTGTTAGGCAAGATGGTTTCCATCTCCTGATCTCATGATCTACCCACCTCAGCCTCCCGAAGTCCTGGGATTACAGGCATGAGCCTCTGCGCCCAGCCTCCCTTACTTTTTTAACTTACTCCCTTCCTTCCCTTTTAATGAAGTCCTGCCTAAGCTCCAGTCTGTCCTTGCCACCTCTCCCCTGAGCTTTGAGACTGTTCTCTTTTAAGTCAGTGGCTATGGCTCTCCCTGCTCTCCTGGTGTGACTACCCAGCATCGGGCCCTCCGTTTAGTGCAGCCCATGACGTTGCTTTCCTGGTTCATCTCCCCTTATCCACAGATTTACCTGGCTGGAATAAGGAGACAGCGTGTGCCCAGGGGCTGGATTCAGGGACCCAGTGTGCCCAGGGGCTGGATTCAGGGACCCATGATTACCCAGTTCCACTTAGGACTCCATCATTGTGCTATTTTAGGAAAATAAATAGATCTTAATTCTCTAATAAGAGTGGGATTCTTCAACCAGCATTGGGTAAATCAGCGAGCCCAGATATGTGTGTACATAGCAGCTATTGGTTGGAAATTTGGGCACAAACATCCTTCTCTACCCAGCCTGTGGGACACAAACCAGGACTGAGTATAAAAAAGAATAAAACCAGCCAGGCGCGGTGGCTCACGCTTGTAATCCCAGCACTTTGGGAGGCCAAGGCGGATGGATCATAAGGTCAGGAGTTTAAGACCAGCCTGGTCAACATAGTGAAACCCCATCTCTACTAAAAATACAAAAAAAAAAAAAAATTAGCCACATGTAATCCCAGCTACTTGGGAGACGGAGGCAGGAGAATTGCTTAAATCCAGGAGGCGCAGGTTGCAGTGAGCCAAGATAGTGCCTTTGCACTCCAGCCTGGGTGACAGAGCGAGACTCCATCTCAAAAAACAAACAAACAAACAAAAACAAATGCCATGTGTTCTCTCTTATAAGTGGGAACTAAATATTGGGTACACATGAACATTGAAGATGAGAACAATAGATGCCGGGGAACTTGACAAGATATGTGGGTAAGAAAGGCTTGAAAAACTACCCATTGAGTACTATACTCACTACCCGATGTCGGACTCATTTGTACTCCAGACCTCAGCATCACACAGTATACCTTTGTAACAAACCTGCATGCGTACCCGCAAATCTAAAACAAAAGTTGAAAGAAATAAGAATAAAGGGAGGTCGGCTGTGTCATCCAAGGAAACCAAGCCTGAGGTTAAAATACGCTCTGACCACTCAGGACAAAAAACATATTTCTCTGTGCAGGTGCAGATTTCTCTGTGTAGAGATGATGAAACAACTCTAATAGCGTTCTGCCTTAATGGTTGTTATATACATTATCATAGCCATCCTTGAAAAGGAAAATATAGGAAAACTGAAGCTTTAAATTCTTCTTGTATTTTCTAAATTTCCGTCTTTGGAATACTTGCATCCCCCCAATTGATAGGCTCCGGAAGCTCATACAGTTGCAAATGAAAACATGAGTAGTAAATACCCGCCAAATTCTTTCCAAGTTTGGTCATAATGAATTGATTTAATATGCAGGTAGTTATCTTTTTATTGGTCCATAATTCCAATTTAGCAAAAATTAAAGATGAATCATAAAGGAATACTTGGAAAAAGCCCCAACATTGGTGGCACTTAATAAAACCAGATGAATATGTTCTTATTCCTTTAAAAATAAAACTAGACAAAGGTAAATTTTAATGTTTATAAAAAGGTAAATTTCAGTGCAGACCGAGTGTTTGGTTGGTTTCTTGGAAGCTTGACTTTATTTGCTTCATTTGGAGAGAGTGTAAGATGAAAAAGTTCATCATTAAGAAGAGAAGTAGGTGTTAGAATCACAGGATGGGATTCTGTGAGTTGATAGATGTTCCCAAAGTTCCGTGTTTAATGTTCTGAATTAAACAGGTGGCCATGTTCAGTTCCTTGGATATTAATAGTAACTTCTTTGTTTTTCAGATACTGTGTTGGCCAGTGGTCATGCCACCGACTATTTATTTGTTGGAAATATTGTTTACACCGTAAGTTTATTTCTGTTTATTAAGCCATGCTTAAACAGCTCATGTGTGGCTTGCACTTCTCTAAATCCTTAAAAAGGGCTTCCTCATTATTATTTATTTCAAATCTTCAAAATGTATTTTACATATCCTTTAAAGTTCAGAATGATTGTGAAATGCTTACATCATCCTTTCTGAAGGTTATGCAGAGTCAAGGTTTCTGGACAGGTGGTTAACAGATTTCTCCATTCTTCAAACGACCATATTACATCTACCTGTAAAGGAAAAAAACACTCAGGAAGGTGTTTTCTCCCAGGCTAAGAGAAGGACAAGACTGTTGTTTATGAGAAAGACTGTGACTAGAATGAAAGCTCTTCTGGAAGTGAAGCTGCCTGTATGTTCCCTGAAAGTAACCCCTGCAGAATTAGCTACTGAGATGGCTCATACTTGCAAACCAGAGCTGTCTTGGAGAAAGTAGCTCTGGAGTGGAGAGATGAGATTTCTCACGGAAAGTGAAAATAACTCACTGAGAATCACGTTTTTCCAAACTGTTTTTTATTTTCACAGTATGTTGTTGTTACTGTTTGTCTGAAAGCTGGTTTGGAGACTACAGCTTGGACTAAAGTAAGTTTTCTCTCGAATTGTTTCTCTATTCAGTATAGATAGTTTTCATGCTGTAGTTTCTTTTTAAGCCTTGCGGAAACAAGAAGCAATATCTGGCTATCTTATTTCATATTTTGTATGTAAAAATTGTGGTTTGATTCTTTATCAGGTAAATTTGCAATCCAGAATCTCTTGGTGATTTGTTTGCTTGGCACGTAATACAGCTCTAAGCTATTGACAGTCATCTCATTTCTGATGTATATGCTCATTGTAAAAACAAAAACCATATATACACACACTGGAAAATATAGAAGGACAAAAAACATTTAATGTCCATAATTTTACCACCAAGAGACAGTCACCGTTAACGCTGTCCTGTGGAAACTTCCAGACTTCATTCTATGTCTGCATGTGTGTGTACTTTTTAATAAGATGATGCATTATAGAACACAGGACTTTGTAATCCCTTTTAATTAAGTATTATTAGGCACATTTTCTGTGCCTTAAAATACAATTCAACAAAATTATTGTTCATAATTAAAAGACTATTGCATTTTACAGACGTTCCATCATTTATTTCATCATTCTCTTATTTTAGACATTTTGGTTATTTCCGGCATTTAAAGATTATAACTAAAGCTTAACGTGTGTCTCTCACAAAGTCTCATGACCTCGCTGCTGTTTAAATGCTCTGCTAAGAAAAATGGGGAATGGGGTTGGAGGTCAGTGTGGAATCAAGGAATCCCCTAAGAGACAGTAGCAATTAATCTGGGTCAGAGGTGATGATGACTTCACTTAGGATGTTAGAGAAGGAGGTAATGAGAAGTGGTCAGAGTCTGGATTCAGTTTTATCCTTTTAAAAGCTAACAGAACTGGCACATGGATTGGATTGTGGGGTGTGAAGAAAGAGACAAGTCAGGATCATCATAGTAAGAGGACAAAAGAGAAAAAATGAACTCAGTAGATGCTTAAAGGGGCACTGTTAAGAGGCAATATCCATTTCAGATTAAAAAAAAAAAAACTCTTGCCTAAAGGAACGGAACAATCAAGTCTCAAAATGATAAATAAAAACATCTCATTTATTTTGTCTGTTCAGCCACTCTGTTACCAGATTAATGAGTCCTTATTGCATACACCCCCCAGATTGGAGCAAACACTTGCCATGAGCTGAGAGGTGCCCACTGTCACCGTTGGATAAATCTTAGAGTAAGGTCACCTGTGACAGCAAAAGCACCTTCATCTTCAGAGTACTTTGGGGCCATTCATTACTTGAATTCATTGTTAAAAGTTCTGAGACACAGGAATTAGAAAGATTGACTTCCCATTAACTGGTGAGTCATCAGAATCTTTCCATAAGGAAAGGTAGCTTGGATGCAAGGATTCTGCAGCAAGTGGAGTTCAGGTAAATCTGCCCGGCCAGTTGAGAAGCCTGTGTGAGTGTCTGTTTTCCTCTGCAGTTCAGTCATCTGGCTGTCTGGGGAAGCATGCTGACCTGGCTGGTGTTTTTCGGCATCTACTCGACCATCTGGCCCACCATTCCCATTGCTCCAGATATGAGAGGACAGGTGAGTACTCCTGATGGGCAGTGTGCCTTCTGTGTCTTGTGACAGCAGTGTTTCTCTATGTCGAGGTGAGCAGGCTCTCTGTGTCTTACAACCACGATGAGCTTCAGGAGAGGGTGGTCCTACCTGCTTCGATCAGAATCTATCAAGAGACAAACCAAACCAAAGCACCTGGAAGAGGTCATCCAGTCCACAGAAATGGCATTTGAAGTTTAAAGAATTATGAAAACTGTCAACTTAAATCCTCTGGCTTATTGGCATGCCCACATTTCCATCATAAATGATGTGATAATTACACGTAGTACTGATATGTACAGTTTGAAAACTGGAGCCGTTTTGAGTGGTTCCTAATTCCGTGATTATGTCGATTACAGTTTTGATGTTGTACCCTGGTTTGTTGTTAAACTCTGCTGGGTCACCTATGAGAGATTGATCTCACAGCTCTATGAACCAGATCACTGATAAACCAGAATCTCTCATTGTTCATCTCTTTGAACTAGAGAGGCCGAGATTAAAGAACTTCACATTCATTTGAATGTTTTTTTTTCCTTTCATATTATCTTTGTCCAGTGCATGAGGTTGAGCCATCAACAGTGACAAACCGGATCCTAGAATCCACAGTATTGGGTATGGAGAGGAATGAGCTTGACAGTCCTGTGGTCCACACCTCCTCAGTTTACCAAGGAAGCTGTGCAGGCCCAGGTCTCCAAGCCCACCCCAGACCCCACCCTGGGGTTGCCCACATCCAGCACTGCCCTTAGACCCCAAGAGGTGGCTGGGCCCTCCACTTTAGGGCACTCTGGTCTGGGCCTCTGTGGCTGAGTGTGTTTCTCAGCACAGTGAAAAGCTGTGAGGCACACAGCCAGTCTTTCCATTTGTAATCTATTCCTTGGGCTCCCAGGACCCCATGTTTCCTTCCCAAACAGCCAGAAGCCTGATGCCCAGGCCTACCTGCTCCTCTTTCCGTATCCAGGCCAGTGTGTACACCCCTGGGCCCAATGGGCAACTGTTTGCAAGAGTATGCACTGAGTAGGTTGATGTTGTTCCTGCCGACATTTGCAGGACGCTCATGCAGGGACACAGAACCCAGGGTGGGAAAGGAACTGTGGGTCAGGCTTCCATTGGTGTTCCTGCCCCAGGATACATACTTTAGGGCCAGGTCTGTGCATGGCACACCTGGCTGCTAACTCTACCTTATTTACTCTGTAAAAATGAACAAAACCTCCTGGGTCCACCCAAGTCTGGACCATGTCTAGCAGCTGTTTCTTGTGAGATAGCCCAGGGTAGCATTACTTGCCATAGCTCTGTCAGCTATAGCCCAGGGTGTCCAAGACCTCCACTGAGTGTGGGTGCTGAGCAGGACGGGCCTGTCCTGTAAGAGTGGATTTGCGTGTCCTCTAATGCGTCTTTGCTTTCTGTAAGAAAAGAGGACAAGCATATAAGGTACGTTTCAGTTATTTTCCAAATCCATGTGGTAGAGGAAATTAGAGGGTGTTCAATGAACCCAGAAGATTATTGTGTAGCAAAATGAGCATTTTCCAGCAAAGATATTTTGTGTTTAAACAAATCAGTTCTATTTTAAAGCAATGTGATTGATCCACACAAAAAGCAAACCAAGAAAAGTATCCACTACAAGACCACAATCCTTTGGTAAGGCATTGGTGCTTAGAATATCTGCTTCATCTTCTCTTCCTTCTGGTTCAGGGTGGATCTGCTATGATGAACATTTCATTTGGGGAATTTTATGGTGCTGGGGAATAGATGGGGCCTCAGCTGATGGTCATAGACAGTTTTCTAAATTGGAGAGTGACAGCTGACAGAATGGGGTCACTTAGCACATGACTAGCAGATGAAGCCCATTCCTTTGAAAGCCCCTCTGGTGTCCTAGACAGAGAGCTGTATCAGGGGGCCACATATGCTTGAGTGACTCCAAATGTGCGTGAGTTAGGCTGCTTGCCAACTCTCACTCCCATCGAGATACTGACTTTGGAACTGCAGAAGGACCAGGCTGATCGTGCAGTTCCTAAGGTGCCGACATTTTCACTGTACCAGTCACATAAGCGTGATGTTCTGTATGGTTATAAGGCTCAGATTAATGGCGAAATTTATATATTTAAGGACTCTTCCAGCAGAAATTTAGTGAACTGTTTCTACCATCCAAAAGCAAGGAAGTGATCTTATTAAACCACATTTCACTTTTCTGTAAAAGCTTATTTTTATTTTTATTTAAAACATGTCATTTTAATCACTTTATTGGTTGGTTCCTGTGAAGCAAATGATAACGATGTGAAATAGATCATAGCTGGGTGAAACTGAGGTTTTCATTAGGCAGTAAATGAGAGGATTAGT
Organism: Cacajao melanocephalus; assembly: GCA_963573385.1. Lineage (NCBI taxonomy): Eukaryota > Metazoa > Chordata > Mammalia > Primates > Pitheciidae > Cacajao > Cacajao melanocephalus. Next base: position 43,657 of record CAUYLG010012160.1, read on the forward strand.
GTGGTTCTCCAGTGGTCGGACTTCCGAGTAGGTACTCCGCTGTCTGAGACTAAGGAGCTGTGTGTCATCTCTGGTCTTCCTCCAGTGCAGGGGGCTCTGAGTGGGTAAAGGGGGCCAGGAAACCATGTGTAACTTTAGTGGCACAGCCAACTTTTGTACTATTTCACCTGCAGTCTGCCACTCTGTATTTTGACTCAGCGGTTTGTTCATTCTTCGAAAAATGGCAGGGAAGTATTAGAAAACATTTTTTTTTAACATTTTTGAAGGATCGCTTGGGTGGATAGTGGCTAAGACAAGTCTGGAGTCTCAGAACTTCCTGCTGGCTCAGGAGGACTTATATGCTGTCATAAAAAGAGATAGGAACGGGTTCAGGTGGTGTGGTCAGTGAAAGCAATTGGCTCTTTGGGGGAATTACTGAAAATATGCCCATGCCCTGTTCATTCCTGAGGGTCTAGGTTGGTAAATGCTTAGGAGCAAAGGATATTCTAGGAAAAGGCTGCTTTTTAAAATGACTGAAGAATGCTTCTAGTGATTTTTATAAAGTATTTTTTGTAGTTCACTAAAAACAGTCAGTTTTTGGCAAGTGAACCTGGTTATGTGAGGTTCTAGAATTAAATTACTGCCTAATAGCAAACAGCATTTCTCACTTAGAAGCCAGAAAGAGATTTGACACACAAAACATTTCGTCTATTCATAACGTCTTCAGCCGTTGAAAAGATGCATTGTTTCTGCCGGGGGTTTCCTAAACTCATATGATTAAATATTTCTTTGTCTTGTCCATTATATTTGGAGTTTTTCTCACGGGGGAGAAAGCAGGTTTTCGCTGGAGGGCAAAGGAAAGGAAGGGCTATAGAATTGAGTTATTCTACACTATCAAAGAGTCTTTATCTTCCCTAAATCACCTCATGATATGGTATGTGAAACTCAACCAGACAACACATCAAGAAGTCCCAGTGGAAGTTTCTGAAATCAAAGAAGTCATCTGCATCCCTCCTCTCCTGAAAATACGCCACATTTGTGGGATTTTAAGGGGCACCCTGTTTCTCCATTTTTTCTCTTTTCAAGCTTGGATTTATAGTAAATTAGGTTGTGTCTATCCTGGTGGTTGCCAGTCCTCAGCTACGGAAAATACGTGATGATGTTTTTCCGTGGGGGACCAGGTGTTTTTCTTTCCCCTAGTAGCATAACCATGAGACAGAATGGGTCCCCAGAGCAGATACTTAAAGGTGGAAAATGACAAAAAATCCCTTAGCTCACCACCTTCCCCAAAGTTGCCTGCTGAAGTAGAGCTTTGAATTGGAAAGATGAGGGAAACTTGATCCTAGACCAGATCAGGAAGTGTGTTTCTGTTTTCTTCATGCATTTCCCAACACTTCTGACTTTAGCAGTGCTGGAGGGAATGCCATCTTACTTGATCTCTGTTCCAAAGTCCAGAGACCTGGCTGGGTTCATGCCCCAGCTATGATAGTTATGTAACCATTGGCAAATCATTTTACTTGCATTAATCTTCTAATCAGCAAAGCCAGAATAATGCCACCCACCCTAATTATCTTGGAGGACTGTGGTGAAACTATAATAGGCTAACCTGTGGGGAGTCTAAAACATGCATGCTCTTCTTCTTCCTGGAGTGATGAATTGTTTTTGAACCTTCATAAATAGGAATATTGCTGTGATTTAAACTCCAAATTCTTTTAGCCGAAGAATTTTAACATTTTATAGGTTCTAAATGGGATGCTTTTCAGTAAGTCCTATTGCCCAGCTGCATCCAGATCATCTGGGTTGCTTGTCAAAATGACAACCTGCACCCCCCAAAATATGTGCAGGCAATCACATACACACACAGACACACACCCATGCACATGCAAACACAGAGACACATACACACATGCACAGACACACACAGTGAATTGCAAACTCTGGGTATGGAATCTCAGCATCTGAGCTTCAGTAAATCTCCAGGTTATTCTTCCCTTTAAAGTTTGAGAACCACTGCTTCGAAACACCAAAAACATGACTCCATCAGAATGGTTTTAGCTCTTGCTGGGCTGGGTATTACATGTTAAATGTTTATATAAGACAGTCAGCTGGTGACAGTGACCGCCTTCAGGGCGGCTAGCTTTTAAAATAGGGAATTACACCAAAAGACATGACATCGTTCACCACGGAAAAATTCTCCTCACCAACTTTTGCTGCTTTTCATTTAAAGTTCCTTTCATTGCTAGTAAAAGAGAGGGGAAAAAACCTTTTGACTTCAAAGCATACAATCTGCAACTCTGCCTCTAGTGCCAAGCTCCTGACTCCAGCCAGTGTCTGGAATAGGACAGGCTTTTTTATTATTATTATTATTCTAAATACAAGAATGGGTTTACTTCTGGGTTTTATGTACACACTGTGTACACACAATGCAAATCCCAGTGGACTATAAGTAAACAGAGGGAGGAGTGGTTCTGCCATCATGGAATCAGCGATTAACTAATTTCGCATCTTCCCCAATCATCTCCCCTGGATTTGTAGCAGGCCTAGGTATGCTCCACATGAAATTTGCAAAGAGTGATGTTTCCCAGTTGTATGTGCTCTTGGAGGTAAGCTGAGAAGTTGGGGTGATGTCAAGTAGGTGGCCATCTTTGCTCAGCTACCATTCCAGAATGTCTCTGGAGGATGGGAACTGAAGGGTAGGAATCTGCCTGAGGGTCGGGAAAGGACTTGTTTTCAGGTTAAGGTCTGTGGTGTGGGGCATGTTTGGTTGTCCCACGTCCATCCTCCTTCACCCTTTCCTAAGGATGCCCAGTGTGTATTCACAGATGTGCTATGACTTCCAACCCTAAGTCCACAGGAAAGCTTAATCCCATCCCTCCTGCCACAGTGAGCAGGTCAGGAAGCCTGAAGGAGACTCAGGGAGACACTTGCTGGGGGCTTCTAGGATAGCAGCGAGTTTGCTCCTAAAAGAAATCCATGAGAGAGCTGGCTTTCGCATCTGAGCCGCGTGGTTGCTGCTGTGATGCTGGGAATGGTTCAGCCACAGGACAAAAACCACCCTCAGAATCCTACTACCTACGGCATGAAAGATAGACTAGGAAGACAAAAAGGCAAACAAAAACAAAAGTCTCTTTTTTATTGTTTTGTGATTTTTTTATTTAACAATTAGAGGACTCCAAAAATCGCTACACGATTGTTGAGACGCTGTCTGAAGCCAGCCTCAAAGCCCATCCCAGGTGGGGCGCTCAGGGAGAATTTCCTGTGTGGTGCCTGGCCTGGTGGGCAGCCCCTGCCAAGGAAGCCTCTCTTCACTTAAGTAAGGGTGTTGGGATGTTCCCTTAGCTTCCTTAGTCAAGGAAATAAATTCTTTTTAAAAACAAACTTAGAGGCCAGGCGTGGTGGCTCACGTCTGTAACCCCAGTACTTTGGGAGGCCGAGGCGGATATATCACAAGATTAGGAGTTCAAGACCAGCCTGGCCAATATGGTGAAACCCTGTCTCTACTAAAAATACAAAAATTAGCTGGGCATGGTGGGGTGTGCCTGTAGTCACAGCTACTCAGGAGACTGAGGTAGAAGAATTGCTTGAGCCTCAGAGGCGGAGGTTGCAGTAAGCTGAGATCACACCACTGCACTCCAGCCTGGGCGACAGAGCGAGATTCCTTCTCAGAAAACACACACACACACACACACACACACACACACACATGTGTAGGACTTCGGCATATTTGAATTGTTTTATTATACTCAAAGTTACAGATTGATTTAAGGAGCTGGTAAAAATTACCTTAGCGTTGCAATTATTAGTTTTTTAAATAACATTCCAGAAAATACCTAATGAGCATATCTTAAGCTTACTGGAATTAATCTTAAAACAATATTGAATCAACGTGGTCTAGTTTTCCTCAAGTATCGTATTTCAGAAGTCCTCAAGTATCATATTTCCTCAAGTTTCATATTTCATGAAAGGTGTAATTGTCCTTGGTCACATGGTAAGAACGTAGTGTGGTGTGGCTGGTGAGGAGCGGTCAGCCTCATCAAGGAGGAAGTCCTATCAGCAGAGACTCGCCTTTCGGTTTGAAATAACATTGTGACATCTTTTTGTACAGTTTACTTGAGTATTGAAATTGGCCCAATTATTCGTTGAAGTCCAACTTACATTCTAGCTTTTAAATTCATACATTTTGTGAAATAGTGAGACTCGTTTGCAAGAAGTAACACACTGTATTTCTGGATGATATTCTCATCTGAACACAAAGCACGGTGAGTGAGGTTAAGACGGCACCGACTTCCTGGCTTCTGCTGTACTTGTGACCCTTGTCGTTTGCACCCCGGAGTCCCCCATCCATGTGTATTTCCTTCCTAGACGGCTCCCAACACCAGTCCTTTTCTGAGGCAATCACTAGAACCAAAAACAAAACTATAACAAAAAAAAACCCTCTTCATTGGTAGTATAAAGAAAAATAAAAAACATTCACTTGAGCAGTGCTAGCTAGGTGAGTTCTCACAGCCTGTAAATATCTGGGTTCTGAAATGGGGAAACTCAGGCATCCATCAGACGACAGTTCTGTCAGAAAATGGCTTTTGTCATTGTTACACAGAATGCCAACGTGTTTTTGTTTTTCTCCTCCTGGTTAAAAACAAAGGGGAAAGTATATTTTTTTAAGTTGGAAGCTCCTTAAAGTGGTTTCAGGTTCTTTCCACAGGCAGTGATGGGAACAGAGTTCCCATTATCCTAATTGCCTCTGGATTCTCTTGAATCCTCCTGGATTAAAGTGACCCGAATCCAATTTCTTTCCTATTCAGTGCAAATTGGGACTGGAAAGTAGGATTTGAACTAAATTAACCTAATGCATAGGACTTTATAAAGCTAAGTCTATTGTCCATAATTTCCATAAGTGCATTATTTCTGAGCTTGTTTTTCAGGTGTGTGAAGGAGATAATATCTATCTTAGGATTTAATCAGAAAATTAAAGAAAATCAGGCACGTAAGTAACAGTAGGTAATGTTTATTGAACAACTGAAATGGGAAAAGTTCCCTTGTCCCCCTCACAGGGCATGTGACAGTGAGTGGCTCACATCTTCAGTGCCCCACTGCTCAAACCTCTAGGGGAGCACAAGAAAGGGCAGGCTGTGGGGCTTCAACCCCACAGCACTGTCTAGGGGTGAACGTTTACAGCTTCTGAAGCCACAGTGGGCGTGTACTTACCGTGTGCTCTTTTAGTTTAGCTGTCCACAGGCAGCTCGTGTTAACCAGCTCAATTAGGCCCTCTACCTTGTTGCCAGGACAGGGGGCTTTCTGTATCCTGGGTTCTTGCCTTGGTGTACTGGAAGAATCAGATCATACGTGGGCTTGGAGAATGAATGCAAGGCTTTATTGAGTGAAGGTAGCTCTCAGCAGACAGGGAAGCCAGAAGGGAGATGGTTTTTCCTGGAGTTGGGCCTCTTGGCGGCCCGGCTCTCCTCTAACTGCTGCGGCCAAACTCTGTGTTGTTCTGGCAATAGGTGGCCTGACAGTGCACTGGTGCCTGTCGGTGCGTTCCTCTAGATGCTCAGCTGCCCGTGTGTTCCTCTGCTGATCTGCTCCTCTCGACGTCCAGACGTTCTGCCTGCTAGGGTCTTGGGATTTCTATAGGCACAGGATCGGGGTGTGGCAGGCCAGGGTGGTCTTGGAAAATGCAACATTTTGGCAGGAAATGCCTGTCCTTACCTAGGTCCCTGGGCACAGGCCTGGGGGTGGAGCCCTAGCCAGGGACCGTGCCCTTCCCCACTACCATATCATTTAAAGGGACCACACCCTTCCCTTCCCAGAACTTCCCTTCCATATCACACTTACTACATATCAGACAAAATATATTCATGAAAACATGTTTAATATATGCGATTACATGTGTAATGAAGTAACCATCAGCTCATTCAGTAATCTGCAACCACATGAGGAAACTCAGGCTTGGAGAGAAAGGACCAGTCTCATGGCCAGGCAGGGAGAGCAGTAGCTGGGATTCCCCTGGAGTCGGCTGGACTCCAGGCTGAGTCTTCTCACTTTGTGACTATGGAAAGCAGCTGCAGTGACGATGAACCAGGTGTTTGAGAAATGTTGCTCAATTCGCCTTAACATTTTGCTTTTAATAAATTTTATCTGAAGTGACTTACCCTGCGATGCAATCCAATTTTTAAAATATGAAAGTTGAGTTAGAAGGAACAAGCGATCTTTGTGTTTGAGCTGCAGTTGTCTGCCCATGAGCCCAATCTTTTTTAAAGTAAAGCAGGTTTCAAACAACAGGATTTATTTTCTACGTGCATTATGGAAAGCCCTCATTTTTTCAGTCCTTGCACTCCCTTCCCCTATATACAGTTTCCTCCATTTTGGCAGTTTATTTTCTTTTTGGCCTCTCATTTCAAGGATACTGTGTGTTAATTAGAGGCCAGGCAGCTTTGCTTGTGAGTGGTTTTTTTTTTTTCTTTAGAGGTTTTGTTGTGGTGTTGGCATTTGTCATTCATTCTGATGTTGATTTTTAAAGTCTCTGTCAGCAAATTAAAGTGCACATTACATGCTGATTTTGTTTGTTTGTAATATTTATGCTCAGCGGTCACAGTGCACATTTGATGTGGTTTTGAACTTCTCCTTTCTCGAAACATGTGGAAGTGTGTATGTGGGCCACTCCTGTTAAGACTCTGCACAGGGGTTTTCTTCTCCGACATCTGCAGAGGGAGGTGGCCTTGTCTGATGGCTGGAGATCATCATCCTCACAGTTCCCCCACCCAGAGATGGCAGGGATCTTCAGATTCATCCTATTTAAAAGGTAGAAAAGTGCCAGAAAAAGGCCACCAAGTCCAGTTATGTAAGCAAACATGACCATGGTAGGTTCGAGAAAAGAAAAGCATAGCATGCTACTAGCCATGTACCAAGATGTTTCTGTTTTATATAAATAATGAGGCAAAAGCTATTGTGGACAGTATCTGAGAGGCCCAAAATAGTGAACAGACTCTAAGTAGGTGAGATTTTCAGTGACTATTGCTTACATCAGTGGTATAAAATATCGAAGCATCCAGTGAGTAAACTGGATGCTTTCTGAACTTTGATTAACCAGGTGTCATAAGTGTTTGGCATTCCTTTGGCTAAAGACAAGAAAGAGAAATCTAGGTTGCTTGCATCTCTGCATGTGTGTACTTTGATTCGCAATACTTTTTTAATGATTGAAATCTGATTTCAATGTGCACTAGAAACTGAAAGACAGACATATTTAAATGTGCAGAATGCTTTCCACTGTGCTCTGAAGAAAAACCCTATCCACTTTGCTCAGCAGGAGCAAAGACATCTCTTGTGCAGGATACGGTGGCATCTGGTCATCTTCCTCCTGCCCTGCATCCATTCCCCTCATCCCTTGCCCCCTTTCAGAATGTGCATTCAAATGGTGCTGCTTCTGCCTCTTTGCCACCTCTGGAGTCTGGGTCTGTGGCCGAAACTAGTCGGCTGGGTCCTGCGCCTCACTGACCATGGCAATTGATTCAGGAATGCACATGGTGCCCCAGGATGGACTATCACTTAGAGACAATTCAAGGGTATTTTATAGAAACTAATTGGGGGATGGAGCTCTTTTGCTGCTGGGTCTATCATAGGAGAATGGTGTCAGCCTGGAGCAGCTAGCAGCCCCTGCAGAAGGTGGCTGGCTGAGGATGAATTGAGCACAGAGGAAATGTGAACTGGGAGCCATCAGCATTGAGTGCATCCCTGGATCCAGCTCTGCCTGAAGCTAGATATTGTGTAGATATCGTCTCTCTGACCTACTAGATACTGTCATTCTATAGCAGAAATACAGCTGGTTCCTTTTTCCTACCATGCATCTACCAAGTTAGAGTAGGAAGGGACTTTGTCTACTTTTTGTAGCCTTCAGTTTGTCCCTCCCTCAGCGTCTCCCAAGGAAAAGAAGACAGCCTTGGGTAGAAGCTAATGGTTTGAAATAGAGAGGGAAGGAAATAGGAGCTTTTCTAAGCAAGGCCTCGTTCTCTTGGCAGCCAACGATTCCAAATGGCTTAGAGTCAAATAGTCCTGAGCAGTGCTGTCCAATAGAAATATAATGGGAGACTTGTGCATAATTTTACATTTTCTATTGGCCCCATTAAAAGAGCAAAAAGAAATCCATTTAATTGATACATATTATTTAGCTCAACATTTCCAAAATATTATCACTTTGAGATGTAGTCAACATAAAAAGAAGTTGTTAACGAGATACTTTGTGTTCTTTATTTTTTTGTACTAAATCTCTGAAGTCCAGTGTGTGTGTTGTAACTACTGCGCATCTTAAGTCAGGCTAGACGTATTTCAAGTACTCAGTAGCATCTGGCCAGTGGCTGTTGGATGGCACAGCTCTTTGACCAGCAGAGATCTGAAAATGCAGATTCACTCCCCAAAGCTAAATTTAGTGCAGGCAAGATCAAGAGGTAGGAAACTCGGCCTCAGCCCAGATCCTCCAGGTTCCTCCCACACACGTGGGGTGCGCACTGCCTGACTTCTGTTTTTGTCACTCATCATTGAAAGGGTCTTGGCTCTTACACAAGACTTCCCCTAAAAATAAAACCTGGGGACAACTGAGCTGTTAATCTATGGGCTTATTAATTGCTTTAACTGGAGTTTGTAAATCAAGATTTATAAAGTGTGGATCTGATTCAAGTCGTTTTTCCACAATGTTGGCTAATCATTTTCTCCTGAACGTTAGAAGGAAGAGGTCAGGACCTAGGACTTTGGTCATATTTATGTCACACTGCAACCAGCTGAGCAAAAAGAATCTGTGCCACTGAAAGTAGGTTAGGTCTGTTCCTTCTAAATGGTTCATTTATTACGGAAGTAGCAATTCTAAGTAAGATTATTATTTAATTTCTAAGATTGTGTGAACCTCTCAACCTTTGTGTCCTTTTTGAGTTTCAGTCTCCTCCCCGCTTATTATGATGAATCCAAGCCCTGACATTTTTACCCGCTAAATATCTCTTAAATATGTCTGTTTCTGCCCAGTTTCATCCCACCTAGTTAGTTTGTGCAGCATCATTTTTTTGTGTGGACTATTGCAGTAGCCTCGTGACTAGTTCTTAGCATCTGATCTGTCTGGACCCACTCCTCTACTGGAGCCAGAGTGATCTTGCCAAATGTAAGTCTGATGTCATTGTTCCCTGGCTTCTTGTTGCCCTCAGGATAAAGCTTGGGGTCATTTACCTGTGCCCTGAGGCCTTGTGAGGCCAGTCCCTGCTCCCTTTATACTCTGCCTCACCCTATCCACACTGGTCGCCTCCCACTTCCTGGTGTGAGGAGCTAGCTCCCATAGGGCATTTGTGCCTGTTCCTCTCACTTCCTGACTGCACTGGTCTCTGCCTTCTACCAAGTTAATGCTTACACGTTGTCTAGATCTCAGATGCTTGATCACTTCCCAAGGGAAGCCTGTCCTCACATCCTGGACCTGCGTGCTCCTATTGTATGTTCTCTTAACACAGTTTACCTTTCTCTTGTTGTGTAATACTCACCACAACTAAAACTCTACATAATGTATGATGTATCATCTCACACCCATTGGGATGGCCACTCTCAGAAACACAAGAACAGAAAACAGAAAATAAGTAGTTAGTGAGGATGTGGAGAGATAGAAATGCTTGTGACCTATTGATGGGAATGCAAAATGGTGCAGCTAATATGGAAAGCAGCATGGAGATGTCTCAAAAAATTAAAAATAGAACTACCGTATGATTCAGTTACCCCACTTCTGGGTATATACCCAAAGGGATTGGAAACAGGGCCTCAAAAAGATATTTGCACATTCATATTTATAACAGTGTTATTCAAAACAGTCAAGAGGTAGACGCAATTCAAATGCCTGGCGTCAGAGCAAGACTCCGTCTCAAAAAAAAGGCTAAGATGGTAAATTTTATGTTTCTATCAAATTTTAAAAATTTACCTTTGTGTGATTTGCTAATATCAGCTTCTCTCTCTAAACTGGAAGCTCTGTGCGTGAACTGGATATTCTCCAGTATATCCTTAGTATGGAGTAGCCATCTTTTTTTAGTATTCAGTAAATATTTAAATGAAGGAATTAATAACATTGAACAACCTCTTCGGTACAATTGGGGGTCTGTAGTTGGCTCTATGCAGTTAGTGCATGGTATCTGTTTGCTGAATTAACACAAACTGATGCCAAATAGTTCAGCATTTATACAATTATAATCGTATAAATTACACACAGGATCTGCACCTAAGAAGTGATTGATAGATTAATGAACTTAGCATTTTTCTTAAGAGAGGTGTGTACAAAAAGTTAGTACCACTACCCATATTTTTTTTCACCCAAAGAATGATAGATATTTCCATTTAAAATTTCAGCCCAACTGTTTTAGCCACACGGGTGATATATGTGGTATGATATTCATTGATATTAGCATTTGGAAAGAGGTAATAGTCACGCTTAATTACTTCATGGAAAATGTTTGTTTTGGAGCTGATATTAAAGGAGAGGCAAAAATGAAATTAAGATGGATATTTTTAAGCACCTAATTCCAGGAAGTACTAAGCTAATCATTCTCCAGTGGTTTTATGATAAGAGATTAAAACCGAGGAAGACAGTGGGTCACGGATGGCACTAGGAGAAGGTTGGTCAGCACTGTCATTATGATGGTCAAGGGACTGGCATTTCCAGAGTCATAAATATAAGCATGTAGTTGGAGACAGGTTTTGGTTTAAAAAAAGGTGACGCATAGATAGCAGCCGGCCTCCAATAAATCTAGGATGATTTCATGGGGGAAATGGAACTTCTCTGGGGCGTTGTTCTTCAGCAGATCAGGGGGTGGGCGTTCCAGGGCCTGCTGCCTTGGAAGAGGCAGAAAGGGAAGGGCGGGTCTGGCCATGTGAACTCAGTTGGGGCACAGGATTTCAGTGTCAAGTAAAGCCATATTACAAGACGAGAAAAAGTTTAGGATTTGGGAAGTCCTTCTCCAGCACAGCATCTTAATTAAAGGAAAGAGTACGGAAAAGCAGCGAGTAAAGTGGCTGTGAGTGCAGTAAAGAAGCAGAGCTGGGAAAAGGAGAGGGAGGGAGGAAACAGTGATTGATAACGGGAGGATGAGGAGCCTGACTGTGATGGTGAAGGCCAGGTGGGGCCATGAAACCTGGAAGGAGAGGCTTTAAAACTTTCACTGCAGGAAATTACAGGCCTGTTGAGAAACTTTCCTACGTATAGCATCAAAACAGAATAAGAATGACCATGAAAAAAGGTCCTTTAACATAGTAAGACAGAATTTTGCCTTTTTATGATTAATGTGGGAAAAGTAATTCTTAGAAATAAAAGGAAATGGAGGGAGTATCAACATATGAATTTTATTTTGTGCTGTTTTTCTGAATGCTAAATCGTTTAAAATGAATCCTTAATAAGAAAAAAGAAAAAGCCTTTGTCTGGAATGTAAAGAAAAAAAGAATCTTTCCACGATTCAGAATTAAATATTGCATTATAGCATTATAATAGTTTTCTATAATATAAACTTATTAATTCTAAGTGAGATTTTAAAATCTACGATGAACGTGATTTTGGAAAATAGCTCATTATTGCTGAAATTGTTTGTTTTGAACAGGAAATATAAAATATATAAAATCAAGAATCAACTTTAAATAATTAACAAAGTTGTCTACTTGGAGATTTGTTTTTATTTTTTTAAAAAAACTAATCCTTCCCCCCGCCCCAATGTTTTCAGTGGTTCAAACTTAGTGGAATAAGCCTAATGAAGTAATCATATATGGCATGAAAGTAAATTTGACTCAAGCATTCATCTTAGTGACAGATTGTCACATACCAGATGTCATTTTAGGCCACTTTCTCCCCCAAAAGCTTTCTTTAAAAAGGAAAGTAATTCTCTTTATTCTTCAGTATCACTATGAAGAATGATACTGAAGAATAGCGTTAGTAGTTGTCTAGAAAGTTGCATTTTCGGTCCAGATGGTCTACAGAGCTCACCTCTTTGTTTTTTAAAATTCTGATAGGGTGAAATGAGCTTCCAAAACTCAAAGCTCCAATCATGGAACGTCTGACTCATAAAGCAATGTTTGAAGCTATGTTATTTGTGACTTCTCCATGTCATTTTACTTTGTTTCGTTGGGTTGTTTATATTCATTCATTTTCTGTGTCTCTTGCCTTCTTTAAGTTAGTTTTTAGTTGTCATTCCTTTTGATGTCCTTTTGATGCACCCACCTGGTCCCTGCCCCAAATTCTGTTTCTAGTTCAATAGTAGTTACTTAAGGGTGTCTCCTCCCATGTTCCTTAGAGCAAGTGCCTTTCCAGGCTTTCATACTAGCCATGTGGCATAAGTTTCTGTTTTAGTTTATCCAATTTTTGCCTAGAGACCCCCTCTTAAGCTGTTTACTGCCAAAATCACCATTGCAGTGAATTCTAAAGCCGTTGTATAAGCCCCCAAGCCCTCAGACATGTCAAGGTAAGTAGCTGTGTTCAATAAGGACAATACTTAGACTGCTTTCAATCGCTGACAAAGAGAAAATGCTGCTTTTCCAGCGACTTCCTAACAGAGCCACCTGTGTATAAAGAGAACCCTCAAAGACCTGATACGCTTATGTCAGACTCAGAAGATCGCCCAAGAAAATAACTAGTTTGCTAAATGGATTTCAAACAAAATGCTAATGGTTTAACCACTCTCTTCCACTCAGCTCTGGAGATGAGAAACTGTTTGAGGACAGCATATTCTGTAGCATGAAGAAGATAACTAAGGAATGGATGACAAGGACAGGAGGGGAGGGCCAGAAGAGAAACCACAGGAGTCCCCTCCTCAGTGACCGCCAGTCAGGCTCCTTCAGACAAGCCTGTTACTTACTGTATAAGGCATATCGAAATGAATGAACCTAAATCACTTTAAGTAATTCCATGTCATCCACATTCATGGCCTCCCAGCATTACAGGAAAGGGGTCCCGATCCAGACCCAAGAGAGGGTTCTTGAATCTTGTGCGAGAAAGAATTCAGGATGAGTCCATACAGTAAATTATTAAGAAAGTATATAAATAAAGATGGCTGTTTCATAGGCAGAGCAGTCCCAAGAGCTGCCGGTTGCCCATTTTGATGGTTATTTCTTGAGTATATACCAAACAAGGGGTGGATTATTCATGCCTCCCCCTTTTAGACCATATAGGATAACTTCCTGATGTTGCCATGGCATTTGTAAGCTGTCATGGTGCTGGTGGGAGTGTAGCAGTGAGGACGACCGGAGGTCACTCTCGCCACCATCTTGGTTTTGGTGGGTTTTGGCTAGCTTCTTTATTGCAACTTGTTTTATTAGCAAGGTCTTTATGACCTGTATTTTGTGCCGGCCTTGTATCTCATCGTGTGACTTGGAATGCCTTAACTGTCTGGGAATGCAGCCCAGTAGGTCTCAGCCTCATTTTATCCGCCCCCTATTCAAGATGGAGTTACTGTGTTTCAAATGCCTCTGACACCAGTACCTCAGACTCTCAACTCCCTAAAGCACAGTCCCTGCCTTTCCCTCCCCCCAGCACATTCCACTCACTCTGTCTCCACTCACGTCCATCATCACTTCCCCAGGCACAGGAGCTTAAAACCTTCAGCCACCTTCCCACTGTCTCTTCCTCATCCCTCACATCCAGAGCAGGGTCGTGCATGTTCACTCCTGCAGCTGTATTGTTTGTGTGTCCCAGAATTTATAGCATTCTACCACCAGTCTCCTCTCAGATCGCCATGCAATCTGCTCCCAGAGGGCACAAGCCGTGTGCACACACACTTGGTTTATGGGACATGTGGAGGGGGCAGGGGAGCAGAGGGCATTCGGCTCTGAGGGCAAGAATTTAAGTCATCTCAAAGAATCAGGACTCTGGGTATCTTCTTTGGCTGTGGTTTATTCCCACAAAAGCGTATCTTAAACTTTCATTATCTGCTAGTGTCTCTTTTTGAGAAATGCTGGTGTCTCTTTTTGAGAGCACCTGGGGCAATATGTCCAGTGGTGTCACTAATTGAAGGCGGCTACTGAGCGGGAAAGCAGGAGGCTCTCTTGGCCACTGGCCTTGACCTTATAAGTTTAGGGCTGTCACCTAAACATGCCAAACTTTGTTAACTGTGCCCGTCAGGATCTTTGATTGCAATGAAGGAAAAAAATGGATTTTGCTTAAGAAACAGAAAAAGAATGCATAGATGGTTACTATGCAATCCATGGAATCTATGAAAAAGCTGAAGAACCAGGTTCAGAAAGCTGGTAGAAGCCAAGGAGGCTACCGCAGACCACCTGGTCAAGACCCAACCCTGGCGCTGCCACCATGGATGTGCACCTTTGCTGGCGATGGATTCTGGATTACTCGGACTCCACCCTGAGTAATCTTTGAGATGCCCAGTGCAGGCAGGAGCATCTGATGGACAAACCCAGATCTCCCACTGTGCACCAGCTGTTTCCTCTCTGCAGTGGTTCTTCAAGCAGATTTATGCAAATAGCCCCAAATGTGTTTTAAGAAGATCCTGGCGATACCCACATTCTCCTGCAAATGATAGGAGAGAAAATGTCTTTTTCATTTGGATTCTGTTAGGGAAGGAGTTAGAAAAATCCTAGACCTTTTCTTGAATGTCTTCTCCCAGTGAGAAGACACATTTGCCTAACTTAACAGATAATTGAGTAAGTTTAAGAAATTAAACTTTTTTGGCTGGGTGCAGTGGCTCACAATTGTAGTCCTAGCACTTTGGGAGGCCGAGGCAGGTGGATCACCTGAGGTCAGGAATTTGAGACCAGCCTGGCCAACATGACAAAACCCTATCTCTGCTAAACATACAAAAACTTATCTGGGCTTGGTGGTGGACACCTGTAATCCCAGCTACTTGGGAGGCTGAGGCAGGAGAATCGCTTGAACCCGGGTAGTGGAGGTTGCAGTGAGCGTAGATCACGCCACTCTACTTCAGCCTGGGCAAAAGAGCAAAACTCTGTCTCAAAGAAAAAAAGAAAGAAAGAAAAGAAAGAAAGAAAGAAACATTTTTAAAAATTCAGTAATGCACATAGATAAAGCAAGAGTTATCCTGTAAGAAAACTTAAATAAGGCAGACCTGCACTTAATACACTTTAAAAAGGTAGGTGGTGAAGAAGAGGTGGCCTCCTAGACAAAGCCACAGGGGCGTAAGCCTGTCCATGGGATGGCCTGTCCATGGGGTACTATTTTGGTCACAGTGGCAGCAAGGAATAATCAGTTATCAGATAATCCTAAAATCAGACATTGACTACACGTAATCATCCATAATTAGTCAGTGTCTAAAGCAATTTGAATAACAATTTTCCTTTCCCTTGAGCTTCCAAAAAAATCCAGCAGCTAATCCGTAGAGGGCTACCTCTTGGCAAACTTTGCTGTTTGTGAAGTAGCCACGTGTCCCATCAGATTAAAAAGTATAATTTCTTTGTTTTCACAGGATGCTGTCTAGTCAGGAGCAACCAAAAAAGAGAGAAGAGGGGGAATGTGATTAGCATTATGTCATTGCATTAATGAAGGCACTGGTAGTTTCACACTAGAGTAAATCAGTTACCACACCCAGGAAAGTTTCTCTCCAGCCATAATCCTGACAGTGAGGCCTCAGGGGTATTGAAAGGTTCCAGATGACTTTGTTTTTGCAGCAGAATTTAGGCATTGTGAACTTCTTTCTAGAACACAGTTAGGTCTGTTCATATAAATCTGCTGGAAGAACCTTTACAATAAGGAAATGGTATTGATAAGCTACCATTTTTCCATTCCCAGGAGCTACTATTTCTTACCAGTTATGTTCCCCTAAATGAAAAAGGCAACCTCACCTATCCCTTCATGTCCCCAGAGCTATTCAGCATAAGTTAATATTTTCAACAGAAGCAGCCAACTTTTCTAGCAAAGGAATTTGCAGTCTTTGTGGTTTGGGTAAAAAGGTGGCTCATTTTACCAGTTTCTTGATGAAATATGTTTCATGATAAATTCAATCTTTACTCAGAAAAATTCCCCAAATCTACTTTTCTGTGCAAAATTCAGCATGAAAGCCTTTCTCTGTTGAAGCAGCCAAAGACTGAGTTTGTATAG
The DNA here is from genome assembly GCA_963573385.1 of Cacajao melanocephalus. NCBI lineage: Eukaryota > Metazoa > Chordata > Mammalia > Primates > Pitheciidae > Cacajao > Cacajao melanocephalus. The sequence goes on from CAUYLG010012160.1 coordinate 59,693, forward strand.
ACCTGGGCAAACAAGGTTAAGGATATTTATTGCTGACGGTATTACATGTATTCATATCCAGGAAGAACAAAATTCAGCACCTTGACACTGGTTTTCAAATATATTAATTTACTTTCTTTTGTTTGGGAGGCATTTTTTTTCCCTGCCCTCTTTTTAATCCTTTTCCACCCTTGGTAGAATGTGGAAGGATTTCTGCCAGGGATAACTAGCAAAGGTATACAATGTGTTAATACACAGGAGATCTGCTGGTTTCTTGCACAGACTTCAGAGAAAGCTGCTTGCACTCTGACTTTGGCATAACATGCAGGAAATTCCTCATTGGTCTGCCCAATGCAATAAACAGACCTCCTGCATCTAACCACATCCATGCTGAAGTTTCTCATGTGGGGTTACTTTTGCTTTTTCTGTAAAAGTTAAGGGTCCCAGCATTCCCATTCCACACTTTCTTTAGCTCCTTGGCTTTGGAATTTGTGTAGGACTGTGCTTGAGGATTAATAAGACTTGTGGTTTGATTTTTTTAATGTTCTTTGTGCATAAAGAAAGGGTATACAAGGTAAACACATCCTCTGTGGACAGAGAAAGAGAGAGAGAGAGAAATGGTAGATGCTCTGATATACCTTACATCATATCAGCTTGGTCAGAAAGCCAGAAGTCACCATTTGCCTGTGGGTTCTCTTTAAGGACATTGCTCGCTCTATTCACTGCAGGTGAGTCTCTCAGTAACCCCTGCTATTCAAAGTGTGGTCCCCAGGACGGCAGCATCGTCTCATCAGAGGGCTTGTAGAAATGCTGAGCCTCTGGTCCCAGCCCAGAACTTCTGGGCTAGAATCTACATTTTAACTAAGCCCCAGGTAATTCATAGAACCTAAAAGCCAGAGAGGTCCTGGGTGACATGCCATGCCACCAGAGTGACTGAGTCCACTTCAGTAAGGACACCACGGGAGGGTGTGAGGGGGAAAGCAGGCTGGCCACTGGGGCAAAGAGAAAAAAGAGCCTGGGAGGACATCGCCTGAGTTAAATTATGCTCATTAATTCAATTTGAGGCAGGAATGTGTGTAAATAAACGCTGGCAGCTGCAGCGGCTCTGTTTCCTGCAGGGCTCAGGCAGGAATGCAGGGGCCATTGGACGTAAAAACCTGACTCGGCATTCGGCAGATACTTCTGCAACCACGAGATAATGACGGAAAAGATGGTATTATCATTATCGTATTAGGGAGGTCTTAAATGCAGAGTTAAGTGCCAAACCAAGTGGAACTGGAGAGGCTGTGTTAGCATAAGATAAAATCTTCATCATCGGAAAAGATTCAGCTCACTTGACTGCTCCCTCTTCTATTTTTTTAAGTCAATACAGATCGGATTTCCAGGGGTTGCAATGAGGAGGAAAGCGCTGTGGTCAGACACAGCCTGTCGGTGTTTCCAAGTAAATAAACCTGTTCACATCCACATTTACTCATACAAGAAAGACTAAGTTCATGAGAAACAGGGAAGAGAAAACTGAATTCTGTAGGCTAAGAACAACCCCATTGTACCATAAACCTGCAATATGTTCATTGGTGTAATTTTTGGCTCTTTGTGTGTTCACTGTTTTTTTTTGGGGGGGGGTTGGAGAGTTGTTTTTTGGGGGGGTTGTTGTTGTTGCTTTGAGACTGAGTTTTGCTCTTGTTGCCCAGGCTGGAGTGCAATGGTGTGATCTCAGCTCACTGCAACCTCCACCTCCTGGGTTCAAGTGATTCTCCTGCCTCAGTCTCCCGAGTAGCTGGGATTATAGGTGTATGCCACCACGCCCGGCGAATTTTTTGTATTTTTAGTAGAAACGGGGTTTCACCATGTTAGCCAGGCTGGTCTGGAACTCCTGACCTCAGGTGATCTGCCTGCCTCAGCCTCCCAAAGGTCTGGGATTACAGGTGTGAGCCACCGCGTCCGGCCTCTTTCATTGTTTTGAGGGCTGAGCAGTGATCACCAGTTAGCCAGATGTTTATTAAACCCCATGCAGCATGCTGGGCAGAGACTTGCTCACTTAACCATTGGAAGATGGCTCTTGCTTGTACTGTCATTTTTAGAAGCTCACTGAATGTTATGAATTCTAAAGAGATGTCTGTTTTGCGGCTTAAAAATTAGCCACAAATCCCTTGTCTCTGCTCACTGATGGAGTGGTGCTAGAAATGAAGAGAGTCGTGTTCTTCTTAAGCTTTATCTGGGCATGTTGTCCTTAAAGCTTCTGTCCCTGAGACGATGATGATGATGATGATGATGATGATGTTGATGATGATGGAAGCTGCACGTGCTGGGCACTTTATTGAAGGATATCTAGATTTAATTCACACTGCACCACTGCACCTATTCTCTATAAGAAACCGAAACCAAGTCCTAGTTAACAGCCCTCCTCATGGTCACACAGCCAGGAGTGGGGCTGGGCTCTGACCTCAGCTGTCTCCAGGCTCTCTAACAGCAGCCATTCGCCCTCAGCTCCCCGCTGCCTCGCTCCCTAGCTCGCTCTCTCCTCTGCACTCTCAGAGCTTGCTGCATACTCTTATGAAAAAATACAAATTAGCCAGGCGTGGTGGTGGGTGCCTATAATCCCAGCTACTTGAGAGGCTGAGGCAGGAGAATTACTGAAACCCAGGAGGCAGAAGTTGCATTGAGCTGAAATCATGCCATTGGAGTCCAGCCTGGGCTACAAGAGTGAAACTCCATCAAAAGAAAGAAAGAAAGAGACAGAGAAAGAGAGAGAGAGAGAGAGAGAGAGTGAGAGAGAGAGAGGAAGGAGGAAAGAAGGAAGGAAGGAGGGAAGGAGGAAGGAAGGAAGGAGGGAGGGAGGGAAGGAAGGGGGGAGGGAGAGAAGGAAGGAAGGAGGGAGGGAGGGAAGGAAGGAAGGAGGGAGGGAGGGAAGGAAGGAAGGTGGGAGGGAAGGAAGGAAGGAAGGAGGGAAGGAAAGGAGGGGAAGAAAGGAGGGAAGGAAGGAAAGAGGGAGGGAGGGAAGGAAGGAAGGAAGGTTGGAGGGAGGGAAGGAAGGAAGGTTGGAGGGAGGGAAGGAAGGAAAGAGGGAGGGAGGGAAGGAAGGAAAGGAGGGAAGGAAAGGAAGGAAGGAAAGGAGGGAAGGAAGGAAAGAGGGAGGGAGGGAAGGAAGGAAAGAGAGAGGGAGGGAAGGAAGGAAGGAAGGAAGGTAGGTAGGTAGGTTACAAACCGATGTGTGTGCAAGTCTGTCACCCGCTGGACTGTCAGGAGTTTTAGAGGCGGGACTGGCATGGAATAATAAGCCCTAGGTCCACAGCAGTTCCTTCCTTCTGCATGCAGACAGGCCCGTGTCTTCACTCCTGTGCCTTGCACTGATCCTCTGGGAGGACTATAGAGGTAGTCTGGCATTGCCAACATGTAGCAGACATCTGGGGAAGAGTGGAGAACGTTTGTCCCATGACTTCTCCCAGCTTCTTTTCACAACCAGAGAAAGCCACCGTGGATAAAACCAGAGATGACATCACCACCTCGCAGCCTGCTGTATCACCTGGAGCATGCATGGTGGTTGATGTGGCCTGCGTGTGCAAGTCAGGGTCATGCAGAAAAACCTTGCAGGTTCCTGAAGTCTAGAGTGACCTTCTTGGTGGACACACTGTTTTTACCTTAGGAGAGGTGATTTAAAATCTGGCTGAGAATGATGGGAAGCAGAGCAAGGCGTGTTGGTTTCTGGTTATTTCATCCCTTTTGTGCACATGGCCTTTTCCCTTCAGGATAAATGGAGTTCAGGGGAGCCAGAAGGATGAGCAATGACGTTCTTCAGACTCATCTGCCTAGGCCACCTCAGTGTTCTCCCTTGTACTGACATGGCAGGAGAATGGTTAATGGAAGGAGAGAGTCCACCAGCGGGGAGGGTCAATGGCCCTTAGCAAACCAGGACAAGTTGAAGTTACATGGGTCTCTGTTCCCTTCTCCATCACAGCAGCATTGGGAAGGATTCAACACACTCATGTCAAGGGATTGGGGTGCTATAGGAAGGAAATCATGTCAGGACCGCATTCCCTGCCACTCACCACCCACATGCCCCACTCCCAAGTATTCAAGGGCCAATTTATTTGTGGATAAAGCAATTCCCCCGCTTCTGCTCCCACTTTCTGCTCTCGCCAGTGCTTTCCAACTTCCTCTGCTCATTAGCAGGCCCTCAGAAGGCAGGCTGCAGAAGGAGGCAAGAGATCACTCCACAGTCAGAATGGCTTTGGCTGGTGCTTCCCGGCAGCTCCTCTGGGAAGGCAGAGGATGTTGCGATCGCCTGGGCTGGGGCAGTGATGGGCTTTCTCCCTCCTGATCCTCTCTCAGATGCAGGCGGTTCCAGCTGCACTGAGCTCTTCCGCTGCTGCTCCCACCTTGGCCTGAGACTCTCCTAAGCATGCTTTGAAAAGTAAAATGCGTGAGAATGGGGCCCAAACGTCAGAGTATCTGGGTAAACAGAATTTGATTTCCTTGCCCCTGCAGCTTCTCCTGCCCCATCGACCTCAGGCCTCCTCCCATGAGCTGTCCCAGATCCCAGGGCCCCGCTGCATCATCTCTGATGGGTCCATTCTTGTCCTCTCTCCCAGCCTCTGCCCACTGTTGACTCTGCAGGGAACATGGGAACTCTACAGAGATGAAAGGGGCTTGACGCTGCGCCCTCTCCTGCATGGCCTTCCTGTGACTGTGGCAGGGCCCACAGTGGTCCCAGTATCCTGTGCTGGCCTCCCTGTCCTGCTCTGCTCAGGTCTTGCTTCCTCTCTCCAGCCTGAGAGTCAGTCTCCTTTCTCTGCTTGCCTCTTTTTTTTTTTTTTTTTTTTTGAGATAGAGTCTCACATTTGTCACCCAGGCTGGAGTGCAGTGGCATGATCTTGGCTCACTGAAACCTCGCTCCTGGGTTCAAGCTATTCTCTTGCCTCAACACCCCAAGTAGCTGGGACTACAGATGCCCGTCACCACACTTAGCTAATTTTTGTATCGTTAGTGGAGACAGTGTTTTGCTCTGTTAGCCAGGCTGGTCTTGAACTCCTGACCTCCGGTGATCCATCTGCCTCGGCCTCCGAAAGTGCTGGGATTACAGGCATGAGCCACCGCGCCTGGCCCGCTTGCCTCTTTTCTCCAATGTCTCTTTTCCTGACCCTGGCCCTCCCTCCTTCTGTTGGGGTGACGGGCATGCTCCTTGCAGAGGCCATCGTAAAGGCTGGAGCCTGCTGGAGAAGTAGCGCCTGCCCTGCCCAGCTCAGCTCATCTGCAGAGCTGCCGGGGTTGGAGTCCCCAGCAAATCGCAGTGCCCTGCTGTTTCTCATTATGCTGTTTTCTTCCTATTTATTCTGTGGTCTTGTTTCTCTTAGAATTAAACCATCAGAAACTGATATGAGGGGAATTCAATCAGAGCTGGGTGTTTGTGGAAGCAGGGCATCTCTCCTTTGACACAGCCACATGGCTGCTTTTCATGCATTACTCCTTAATAATGTGCTTATTTACCTAGACTCGCACGATTCTCTCTTGCCCTGGGTAATCCAGTATTAACTGTTAATAACCAGGATCCCTAGTGAAGGAAGGGATGTTTCAAAGAAAAGCAAAGGGAATTGCCGGTTTGAAATTCTAGAGAGAAACAGAATACACCCCCACTGAAGAAGATGCGGGAAAATAACAGAGTGCTCTTGGAGAGGCAGACGTTGTGCTTCTGTTGATGCTCCATTGTATTCAAGTTGCATTTTGTTTGAAGGAAGCTTTTTCCTCCAAGAATATTACAGTAACTAGTTCTGAAATTGACAGGCAATGTTATATCACCTCTTGGATAAGGTGTATGTTTTTATGTATCTGTAACTAATCAATAATGACATTAAGCTTTCCAAATTACTTAATAGGGCACCTGTCCCTCCCAAAAGAAAAGCTGGAATGTCAGGGTGACGATGGTGGAATAGAGTATTTGTTGCTGGGATTAGGTCATAAAGCTAACTTAGCTCTTGTTTTGAAAGAGTCTCGGTGTGGAAATGGTGGCACTTGCCCTGGCTGGGTTTGCACGTGAGTTTTGTGTCTTTAGAAGGGAGGTGTGCCTCTGCTTTATGCCTGCCAAATGCTGCCCTCCCTATTTCTGTCGCATCTGCAAGTGTGGTGTGCATCTTGTAAACAGGTCACTAACTCCAGGCTAGTGGCTGGAAGGCAGCTGCTGTCTCGCTGGAGGCTTCACCCTTCCCTGTGTGCTGGATGCTGATGGCACGAGGGGAAGCCTCTGAGAGCTCGGCTTCATGGGGCAGACTGTGTCCCAGGCCCACTCCATGGAAATCCCTTCCAAGTGGAGCCCAGAGCCTCTTTGTGCCATCTGATAGCTATTCCATAGCGTATAGGAAAAACAGCTGAGAGTCGGACCTTCTCCAGAGGGACCACCAGAGATTTACTGCCAGGAGAGTGGGAAATGGTGAGAAAAACATGAGGTGGCTTCCAATCCGCAGGCCCTTAGTACTACATAGGCTTTATTTACACAGTGTTGCCGGTTGCTCGTTGTAGGGTCAAATTTATGAAGAAAGGGGTAATCAGCTCAGGCACATTGACAACAGCTGGTCTGCCAGCCGGCTCAGAACACTTTTCCATATACCAGCCAATGATGCATCATGTCTAAGTAGGCTCTATAAACATCCATGCTGTGTGACTCATTTGTGTAAAGTTCCAGAGCTTGCAAAACTAATTTATGGTGTTGGAGGTCAGGAGAGTGGGTATGCCTGGGTGGAGGGAGGATGAGTAAGAAATGGAAGAGGCATGAGGAGGCTTCTGCTAAGTGTCTGGGTTTTTTTGTTGTTTTTTTTTTTTTTAATCTAAGTCTGTCCATGAGTATTCATCTCACGAAAATGGAAAGTCATTTGAGATGTATACGTATGATCTGTGCACTTTATATATGAATATTCTACTTCTATAAAAAGTTTACACTAAAAATATTACATAAGATAATAAGGAAAAAACTTCCTTCCTCGGTCCAACTTTTATTAGTAATAAATTCAAACAAGAGAAGAAAGGAAGACAACAAATGTAAATACCGGGCGTCTTCTACCTGCAGACCCTGAGCCAGGAGCTTTCTTTACATCCACCCTGTGAGCCATTCAGCTTTTAATCACTACCGAGTTTTGATTTGTCTATTGAGGATTCCAGCGTTTGTTTGTTTTTAGTTTGATTCTTTTAACAGACCAATAATTATACCAATATGTTTTTGAATCTCAGTGGAATACTTTGGAATAAATGCTTCCGTGGCCTGCTTATACAGTGAGTAACCTAGAAATTCATTTCAACACACTGACATGGATATTACCACCATTTGGGTGATATTTGAGGTCGTGGAAGTAGATGGCTGCCCATGGAGAGTAGGCAAGGAGGCAGAAAGGAAAGAGCCCAGATCCCCCCCCCCCCCCCACACCCAGAGAACACTGGCATTTGCAGGACAAATCAACAGCTTTCTGCATAACAAGGGTAGCATAGCACAGGCCAGCTAGACAGAGGGTGGTGATTGCTCTGTAAGCATGCTTGAATAATTCAATCTTGTTTTCACTTTATAAAAGTGAAATAACTTTGGGCTGTTGTGAAATTCCCTGTCTGGAATTTTAGGTTAGGACCCAAGCAATACCCTGATGAGGATTTAGTAGCACTACAGTTTTCCTCATTAAAGAACTTTATCTAAAAAATGCGTATAAATATTTTGTATAAAACTTCTGAAATTGGCTGATAAGAAGATTTTCGTTGTTCTTCTGTGTCAAGTTCAGAAAAAGCTAAAAGCAAAAGAGGAAGCAACCAAGTATGGGCATTGTAGGCAGTAACTAATGAGGAGAGTGATGTGGCTTGGAATATATACAATGTGCTCAAACGTTTTACAGCTGGGTTCAACCCAGTGGTGTATGGAAGTTAATAGAGTTCATGGGGTCATTTGCATAGAAGGAAATTTTATTGAAATCGGTACATTTCTTTCTTTTGTGTATGTGAAAATACTATTTCTGAAGTTCTCTTCTTCACCTAAATATGGCATTTTTTCCTACTGTCTGTCAATGACTATGCCAAGAAGCAAACAGCGTGAGCTCTAGCACATAAGAGAAACTTCCTTTATACATCCTCCACAAAAGATTTCCATGTTACTTGGTGTACCATCTTCAGACAGTAATTTATTTGTTTTACTATTTTTGCTGTTGTTGCTTCAGCCCTGATCATTTTCCCCATTTCCTAATAGGAACCAGTGAATAATCTGGAAATTCATTTCAACACATTGGTTTGGATATTACCACCATTTGGGTGATATTTGAGGTCATGGAAGTAGATGGCTGCCCATGGAGAGTAGGCAAGGAGGCAGAAAGGAAAGAGCCCAAACCCCCCAGAGAACACTGGCATTTACTATTCAATTTGTTCATTCATCCTTTGTTATATATATATAATTCAAATGATTTTTTAAATATATATTAAAATATGTGGTCAAAAATTCTTTTATTGAAAGGATTGAAAATCCCCTAGGTGAAGGATTGTATGAATGAGTTTTGTTTAAATCACCTTCTTTGTATCTATTTCTTAGCTGTAGGACTCTTGAAGAAATAATTTCACTGTTCTTCAGAAAAACTCAGAGATGTGATTTGGTCATAACCTCGTTCACACTTGCTTGAGGCCATTGGTGGATTGATGCTCTCTCCTTAAGAAGGGTGATTATCTGAGGCTTGGTAGAGGTTTTCCGGCACCTTCGCCCTTTTCCTGTTGGATGTTGTCAGTATCACGGCTGCATCCTCCTTCCCAAATGCATGACCTCTCCTTAACCTTCACAGTGGTCAGTCTCTGTCAGCACTTACCTCCTGCCCATTCATTCCTAGAAATTCTTTCTGTTTTTTGCTTCTGAAGCATAATTCCTTCCTCGCACGCTTGACTCTGGCTTTGCCACTATTTCATTGGTTCATTCTCCTCCACGGCCCATTCCTTAAATGTAATTGGTCTGAAAGATTTTTTTTCCTCAGATACTTTAAAAAATTTTTAACACTTTTTAAACTTTAAAAACAAAATATACTTTCTCTCTAGGTTACATTATATATACCAAGGTTTCAATTCCAGCCGAAAACTAATAACTTCCAAATATATATATATCTTTGGCACAACACTTTATAGTTGCTTACAATTCAGTTTCCTTTGAAAGTGGAGACAGATCTTTTTCATCTTTTGTATCTCCTTTTTTCTGTTTTTTGAAACAGTTTCGCTCTTGTTGCCCAGGCTGGAGTGCAATGGCATGATCTCAGCTCACCGCAACCTCTCCCTCCTGGGTTCAAGTGATTCTCCTGCCTCAGCCTCCCAAGTAGCTGGACAGGCATGTGCCACCACACCTGGCTAATTTTTTGTATTTTTAGTAGAGACAGGGTTTCAACATGTTGGTCAGGCTGATCTCGAATTCCCGACCTCAGGTGATCCGCCTGCTTCGGCCTCCCAAAGTGCTGGGATTATAGGCGTGAGCCACTGTACCTGGTCTGTATCTCTTTAAATATCTAACAGAATACCTGGTTCACAAATATTAGACAGAAGAAAAATGTACATCAGTTACAATTTCTTAATTTCTATGTCAATTTTAGGATTGTAGTCTAACAAAGTACTTCATTCATACTGGAAGATGTACTGGAAGCATGAATGTAGATATTTTCTTCCCCAATACATATTTGTACTTCTGTCTCAATGACCAGCAGACCATCCTCACATTGGTCCATTTGTAACTAAAGTCTCTATCAGACAAAAGTGCATATTGCTGTTTTAGATGACATTTGACACAATAATTACTTTCTTCATCCTTGTGGGACAGACTGATTTGAGCATAAGTCTGTGTAGTAGAAATATGAAAATATTTGGGAATTCTTTTTTTCTTTGATGGGAGCCTTTTCTTGCTGGAAGTGAATATCCCATAGAGCTAAAGAAAGTCCTATGAAATTTAGCTTTTAAAAACAAAGCTGTGTTTAAGTTCTGTGGAAACAGAAGGTATTGCTTAGAAATGACACGACAGATGTTATGAAATTTGTTTTAAAGCATTACTCTCAGGTTAAGTCATGTTTGCCAAGTTACAACCTGGAACACATTTTTACAACTCAGCAGAGCTCTGAAATTGAGGGTCTGTGATGATAAAAGGGTACTTACGTTGTGCAGTGGACCACGAGTGCTCTGTCAAGCTGTAGATGAGGAGATGAACCTCGCATCACCATAGAAGAGTCCAGCATCTCTTCCTGAGCTGACTTAGTGAAGCCAAAGTGAAGTTGAAAATGCAAGCTACAATGTCCCTGAAATTTACTTTTGTTTAATGGCAGCGTGTTTTAATAGATGCTGTGTGTTGCTCTCACTTAGTTTTGGAGTTATCTGTGGTTTTCTTCAATATGTATTTGATGTTTCTTTAGGGCAAAGTTACGCCACTCGAAAACTATCATTTTGAAAGTATGTTGTATTCAGAATGGGATAGAAATCAGGTTGCTTCTTAGATCTGAGCCTTTTTTAATTTAATTTTTTTTTTTTTTTTGAGATGGAGTCTTGCTCTTTCGCCCAGGCTGGAGTGCAATGGTGCAAGCTCGGTTCACTGCAACCTCCACCTCCCAGGTTCAAGTCATTCTCCTGCCTCAGCCTCCCGAGCAGCTAGGATTACAGGCACCCACCATCATGCCTCGTTAATTTTTCTATTTTTGTAGAGATGGGGTTTTGCCATGTTGGCCAGGCTGGTCTCGAACTCCTGACCTCAGGTGATCCACCCTCCTCGGCCTCCCAAAGTGCTGGGATTATAGGGGTGAGCCACTGTGCCTGGCTAGATCTGAGCCATTTGAGTCCCTGCCTTCATCCCTATTAATTTATAATTTATCTATTCATTAGGGGGCTCTGTGAGTTGGGTTCTGAGTGATGTTTGAGGGGATGCGCTATAGTTCCCGCCTCTGCATTTAAGTGTATGAGTGTTTCACCAGGGAAGTCCAAACTGTCCCACTCTGAGTAAAGGACAAAAAACAGGCCAAAAAAGGTTTTCTTTTGTCCAACACATTTTAAAAAAATATTGCAAGGTAAAATATTTAACAGAATGATTGTACTGGGTTGGGTGTGTGTGTGTGTGTGTGTGTGTGTGTGTGTGTGTGTGTGTGGTTTGCTTGATTTCAAGACTTCCCATAGTCTTTTAAAAAGATGGAGGTGTATGACCTTCAAAGTCTTTTTCTCATTTTGATTAGTAGGTGGTGTCAGCTTTAGTTCTTACCGTGCAGAGCCTCTCTTGACGCAGGCTGGCGTCTCTTTGGTTATGAGACATTCAGTTTGGCTTTAGGGGTGGAATTTACCTGATGCCTGTTCTTCCACCTGTGTCACGAAGGTGTACTAGGAATGAATGAAAAATAAGTTAAAAGGCAATGGAAACAACAAGTGTAAACATTTCCCTCTCTCTCTCTCTCTCACTCGCTCGCTCTCTCTCATTTCTTCCACCTGCGTCACAAAGGTGTACGGGGACACGGCACAGAGTCCAATGCTCTCCTTTGTGCCTGGGAGCTGCTCCCTGGGAGCAGCTCCTCTGCCATGGCCTATTTGATGATACCTGTGACTATGTGGGGCCACAAGTTGGGTCTCAGCTTTGTGTGAAGCACAGACGTTTTGTTTAGTGTGTTTGTTTTTTTGGATCAAAATGGTACCAAATACTTTATGACTCCTGATAGAAAATATTCTTCAAAGAATACCCAGGGATGAAAACATTAAAAGTTGGCACAGGGGCTGGGCGCAGTGGCTCACGTCTGTAATCCCAACACTTTGGGAGGCCGACCAAGGTGGGCAGATCACAAGGTCAGGAGATCAAGACCATCCTGGTCAACAGCGTGAAACCCTGTCTCTACTAAAAATACAAAAAAAATTAACTGGGCGTGGTGGCGCATGCCTGTAATCCTAGCTATTCGGGAGGCTGAGGCAGGAGAATTGCTTGAAACTGGAAAATGGAAGTTGCAGTGAGCCAGGATCATGCCACTGCACTCCAGCCTGGTGATAGAGCCGAGACTCCTTCTCAAAAAAAAAAAAAAAAAAAACACAACAAAGTTGGCACAAAGTGTTAAGTGGTTGGTAATATTAATATTAGATAGGCTCAGGTTTGCCACTGTTTCTATCAAATGTAGGACATATCAATCAAATATTGTTGTAGCAGAAGTACAGAAAAGGTTATTACTGGCAAGTGTGGATACATGAAGGCATGGGTTCCCTCATCTGAGTGCTGGAGCTCCAGAGAGCCAGGACAGCTTGGGATGGCCTGCTGGAACTGCTGTGGCAATTCTGTGTTAGAGGTGCTGTCCTTTCTGCCCCTTGTGGTGTGACATGCTACAACTCATCTAACCCCCTGCCTGGGTATGGCTGACACATTGAGGATATAGGACCTGATTTATCTAGAGTTTTGCCAGATAACTCATCAAAGTGTCTGGTATACTCCCCAGAAAATACACTATGGTTATGCAGAGAATTACAACAGCGAGGGACTGGGTACTTCCTGCAGATGGCAGGGATAATGGAGGCCTCCCAGCGGGGAGTTCTTGCTCTGTCCTTTACAAAGACCTCCGTGGTCTGGCTGCCGTGCACCGTTCTTCTCTTCTTTCTGCCCCGGCCCCTTCGTGCCTGCCTGTCTGACTATGGCCCTGTCCTCAGAACACACCATGCTCTGTGTCCTTGGCTCAGCTTGGCCTCCGTGGTGCAGACACCATCAGCTCTGCTCCTCACTCAGATCTCAGCTGAGATGGTGTCCATTGCAAATGCAGGTGACACACAGAAGCAGCAGGAACACCCATGAGTATCCTCATGGAGTCTGGATGGAGATGGGAGAAAAGCCCATGTGTTGTCACAGGCTGCCTCATCTCGGAAACCAGGGGGCGGTATAATCAGTGCTGAGAGGTGGGCTGTGGGGTGACGGCATTGCTCTAGCAAGGAAGGACCAGCAGGGAGCTCAAGGGACACAGGTGGAGGAGGCCAAGCAACCGACTAAGCCCCTGAGGCCTAAGGGAGGCCCAAAATGCGGGACTTGGGAGAGGAAACGCTCTGGAGGCTTCTACAGGCAGCCTGCGTGGTACTGGAAGGGGCCCATGAACAATGTTGGGTCAAGGGTTTTAAAGTAGAACGGAGAGTAGTAAGGGAAGCTGAAAGTTGGTTTGAAGAGGAGAAAAAAGGAAAATGGACTGAAATGAAAGGGTCTTGGAAATTTTATAGGATTGGAAAACTTTTCTTTAATAATTTAGGAGCTCCAGTGGCATTTATATTTATGTAAAAAAAAATCACACATGGTACTTAGAATTGGGAAGTTTTGTGCACCCATGTCTAGGAATTAAATTTTATATGAATTCATAAGTATATTGTAGGCACATAATTTAAATTGTGATTTTTTTTTAAGAAGAAGTCAAGTAGAAAGGACAAAATAAAATTTTTAATGATCTATTCGTTTTTCCATTGTTTTTATATACAAATCTTAGAAGCAGGAACAGAGGTAGTTTCAGGGGCCAGTTTCTGAGAGGAGTCAGTAGACATGCTTTAAATTGGCGCTGATAACAAAGAAACTACTATGAATGGCTGAGGTTTCAAAGTTAGATTAGATTTCACTCTAGATCGTATTTGCTAAGCTAATAAAGCCATGTCAACTTGTTCTAGCCTGTTGGCTGGGAAACTATCTCCAAACAGGATATGGTGATTATTTGTAAATGATCATTACTCATTCTGACAATAGATCATCACTGCATCCCCAAGGGAATGTCCCCTTTTGAACATTCGTATAAAGATGACTCTAGTGAAAGTATCGTTTGTACAGCGCATCAGTATTAGCCAACCTACCAAATCTGGAAATGCCTAAGTAAAGATGATACACAATGATTTAGTTATATTAAGCAAGACTTGGGATCCATTAAGCAGCCTCATAGTCATAGAAAAGGGTAATAAAAAAATGTTTTGGCAGTCTAGTGGCATAGGACTGTGAGGTTTAAAAAGGACAATGAAAAAGTTCACTGAGCAGGAAAGCAATGGAAGATTGCTCAACAGATCTGCAGGAAACCATTCCCCCACCGTCATCTCTGCATTTCAAAAAGCAAATGCAATTCCGGTCAGAAGACATGATCTGACTTCGGAGTGATATGCTTATAATCTATCTGTGTGTGTTGTTGGCTCCCATAGTGAAGCTTCAATTATATCTTCCCTCCCCAAAGCCTTGGGAAACACTGGACATTCCTCTATATAAGCAAGTTGGGTTATTTGTCCAAATGACGGGTTTTTTTGAACTAGGACATCTAGCTTCTATCCGTAGGAAACCCCATATCTGGTGGGCAAAGAATAGAGTATAAATACTATGTATCTGATATTTACATTTTGGGCCATGAGTGTTTGAAACAGTTATATCTATTTATGTGAAATTTCTGGTCACACTATAGCAACAGCATCGGTTTTAAAAAAAACTAAAAGAATTGCCCAAGAGTGTCCATTCTGCATGTGAGTGTATGCACGTGTGTGTGCACGTGCAGGCATTTTGCACCATGCTGCTAAACAGCTCCTCTTCCTCCATTTGCCCTTGACTGTTGATCTCCCAAGGCTCAGGTCTTCATTCTCCTCTGCATGTTCCTGTGCTTTCAACCCCTGTCTTGTAGTGACCCCAATTCCATGTGTCCAGCCCAGTCCTCTTCCTGAACCTCAGGCCCGTGCTGATTGAGTGAATTTTCAGCCTTTCAATAGGACATTTCCTCCTAAATGTCTGTGATCTTTCAATCCCTGAAAATCAACTGTCAAAATATTAAACTAACTTTATAGATCCCCAGCATGCATACCTGCACACACATACATAAATGTACATGGCAGGGGTAGGGGCACAAATTAGATAAAGACTCCTGCCTCCTGCCATAGCTCCTGTCTTGGTTTCAGGTTGCTTAGACCAGGAACCCGAGACTTATTCTTGACTTTTCTTTCTCCCACACCCTCCATATGCAAACAGCTTCCAGAGATGGCTGCTTTAACCCTGCCATTGCATTTGAATCTTTCTTTTCCTTCCTACTGCCCCTCCACCACAGCAATAGCCCCCTGCCAGGTGTGGCTGCCAAGGCTCTCTTCCCTCCCTTCACCTTGATCTCACATGTCACTTCGCACTTGCCACTAACCCCACCAGGTCTCCCATCCTGTCCCCTCTAAGTCTGTTCTTCACTGGAATGATCCTTCCGGAACCTGAATCAGTCATGTCATTCATTCCTCTTGTTCAGAAACTTGCAGTGGCTTCTGGCCTCATTAAGAGAGTAAGTGTAAGTCCTTGCAATGATCCAGACCATTGGTGATTGTCCCTGCCACTGCTGTCCTCGCTCATTGCTCTCTGTCGTGGTGGTCTCTTTATTCAACGTCCTGGAGTAGATTTTGTCTTCAGGTTCTGAACTTGCTGTTGCCTTTGCCCTCAGCCCTCTTGATGGGTCACTCAGATCCTCAGGCCTCCTTAATGGCCCGACATCCATACCTTCCTGATTCCACAGCACGTTTCACTCTGGACACTATAGGGTTTACTTATTTCTTTGGCTTGTTTTCCCACACACATTCACACAATATATAAGCGCCATGAGGCTGCCTGTTCTACTGCTGATTTCTCAGCTTCTAATAGAAAGTAAATAAGTAGTTTTGAAGTAAATGAATGTGAATCTTCCGGGGAGCATTTAAAAAAAAAAACACTGTTGTACAAACTCTAAAGGTTGAGGATCCCTTATCCACCATGCTTGGAATCAGAGGTGTTTCAGATTGTGATTTTTTCAGATTTTTGAATATTTGCATTGGACTTACCAGTTGAGCGTCCCTGGTCTGAAAATCTGAAATCCGAACTGCTCTAGTGAGCATTTCCTCTGAGCGTCATAGGACACTCAAAAAGTTTTGGATTTTGAAGCATTTCAGATTTCATATTTTTGGATTCGTGATATTCAGCCTATACTTCGGACCTATCAAACTGGAAACCTTGGGGTGCGGGACACAGGAGTTGATATTTTTTACGAGGTTCCCAGGTAATCCACTGCCCAGCTCAGGCTGAGCATCGTTGCTTCCAGACAGATTTCCTAAACCGTAGACATCATCCCAGTTTAATGCCCTTCAACATTTTCCATTTTCTCATGGAATCATGCCCAGACTCAAAGTGACAGGCACAAACCCACACCCATTGGGCCCCCGGGGTCTTGTGGCCTTGTGTCCTGCCACTCACCACGCACCCCTTCCTGCCTGTTGGAAGCGTTTGTGTCTTCCGTTGGGTGTCATGTTGCCTCATGCCCTCCCTTGACTTTGCCTGTGCTGTTTCTCAGCTAAAAATACTTTCTTTCCATTCTCTGCTAGGTGAATTGCTCATAGATAAGGTTTGGATTCAAATGTCAGTGTTTAATTGTAGTTTTCCCTAATGCCCTCTTTTTTTCTCATGCTTCTCCCCGTAATTAATGGTTGCTTGTATAACACATTGTGTATCATATTCATATCTTACACCGTGAGAGTTCCTCACTCTCTCACCAGACTCTAAGCACCTAAAGGATGAGAACATGTCATCAGTCTATCCTCAACATTCAACAAATTATCACATACAGTTCTGGTATCCTCAGTGTCTACCAAATTGCCAAATATTGTTGTTTAGTGTGCCGAAACAAAAATTGTGGTAATGATGTGAGATATCTCTTTTTTTTTTTTTTTTTTTTGAGATCGAGTCTCGCTCTGTCACCCAAGCTGGAAAACCTCCGCCTCCCAGGTTCAAGCAATTCTCTGCCACAGCCTCTGGAGTAGCTGGAATTACAAGCACCCACCACCATGCCCAGCCAATTTTTGTATTTTTAGTAGAGATGGGGTTTCACTATCTTGGCCAGGCTGGTCTTAAACTCCCGAGCTCGTGATCTACCCGCCTCAGCCTCCCAAAGTGCTGGGATTACAGGTGTGAGCCACTGCACCCCACCCGTTATCTCTTTATCAAGTTTTCTTGAGTATTCAGCAGATAGATACCTGCATGCGCATGTATATAAGCATGTGTACACCTCCCCCACCCTGATCCCTTGGTCCTGAAGGAATAGTGCATGTCACCCATTGTCATGTTATCCATTAATTAATCTCCTCTCTACCCAGAGACATCACCCATCACCTCCTCTTTCCTGAAGACCTGACTTTAGCCTCTACTACTCTCTCTTTCAGCACATAACCTCCTTAGGTACTTTAAAAAAAAAAACTTTTAAGAGAGACTTTCTAAGTGACATCTTTTATACACTCATTTCTAAAAAGATAAGATTTTCTCTTCCTCTCTGGATTTAGCTTCCTGTTGTCCTAATCTTCTATTACTTCTTAAGATGTTGATTCTGCTCTAAGCCTCATTCACTTATTTTTATATTCTCTCTCTGTCTCTCTCTCTCTCTATGTCTCTCTCTCTCTTACTTCCCTGTTGGTCTTTCAATTTTCTGGTTTCCCCTAGCATTAAAAAAAACCAGCAGTAGCTACCCTGCCCGGTGTCCCGTGCTATCCCTGTGCTCCCTCCTCCCCCGTTTCCCCAGCAGTGGTTGGTGTGTGCTGGGTTTCTGTTCACACCGCTGGCTCCTCTCCATGCCCTCCACAGGCCCCTGCCATCTGGGTTTCTCTGGAAGTGCAGAGGCCACACGTTGCCATCTGCGCCCCAGGATTGGTGCCTGTCTCTGCCCTGGATTTCCTCTGCCAGCTGACCTCTTGCCTTCTGATTCCCAGAGGGACAGGGCGCTGGCTCCTGTGATTTCCCACCCCCTGGGGCCCCTTCCTGCCTCTAGAGTGGCCTGCCCGTCTCAGTCTTTCCTCGCCCTGCAGGGCTATCAAACCATAAATGAGAGAACTTGCCAGAAAGCCTGAGGTCCAAGTCTTGGTCATTTCCTCTTTGCTTGATCGATACTCCTCAAGCAAACGTCTCTCTTGAAATGTTATACTTCTCCCAACTCTCTCTGCAGTTTCTGTTCTAGCAGCAGTCTATATTGGCCTATGTGATGAGGCCTTACCTTAAACTTTATATGTCTAAAAGACATCTTTTCATCTCCTTGTCCTTTTTAAAATAAGTCCTTCCAGATTTCTCTCTTTTTGTCATTCATCTTCTGAATCTAGTGCCCCAAGTCTCCGATCATCTCTCTATTCCTCCCCCCTTATTTGCCCTTCATGGCCAGCCTGTCTTTGCGTCCTGTTCACTTTCCTCCCCGCATCCTAGCGTAAACCTTCATATCCTGTATTACTTCCTGTCTTCAATCCCTTCTTTTGTATTACAACTACAAACTTGACCTTTCTGAAAGCCTGTTTTCATTATGTCACTCTGCTCAGAATCTGCGGTGATGCCCTTATTTCTCTTCCAGGATTACGTAACTCCATCCGGTCTTCAAGGGTTTCCATAGAGTGCCCACCTTAGCAATTCCTAGCACCCCGAGGCCTGAGCAGCGGCGGGGTCTCCTCTCTCCTCTCCGCCTTTTGATGAATGCTCTTTTCATCCTGTATGAAACGCTCCCCCGCCTTCTCTCTCCCTGTTTTGCTGTATATCCTCTTTCTTCCTGTTCTTGTTCCTTCGTGAGTACATCCATCACAGGCCCTTGCTTTTCTGTCACTGCTTCTACTTAACTATTGAGATGACAGAATCAGAGCCTTCAGATAGGAAATCCTGGTTTCTAATGTTGCTTGAAGTCTTAGGACTTTATTAAGCAAAGCTAAAGCTCAGTGACGGAGTCCCTGCGTAAGCCACGTCTTCGTCTCTTTCTCCGTCGTGATCAGCTCCGAGCTTGGAGCATGTGTCCTTAATAAATATGTTTTGTTAATGAGCAGTCAAAAACAGATAGAAAAGATTCACGAAATCTTTTGTATTCCAACAAATGATAGTTTTGAAAAGGAGCTACATTGGCCTGGCACAGTAGCTCATGCCTATAATCCCAGCACTTTGGGAGGCTGAGGCAGGAGTATCACTTGAGGTCAAGTGTTTGAGACCAGCCTGGACAACATTGTGAAACCTGACTCTACCAAAAACACAAAAATTAGCCAGGCGTGGTAGTGCACACCTTTAGTCCCAGCTACTCCAGAGGCTGAGGCAGGAGAATCTCTTGAACCCGGGAGGGTGAGGCTACAGGGAGCAACCACTGTGCTACCACGTGGAGATCACGCCACTGCACTCTGCCTGGGCAAACGAGACTCCGTCTCAAAAATAAATAAGTAAAATAAAATAAAAGGAGCTGAGTTAAAATCGAACACCGAGTTTGGTAATCATTTACTAACAATTGCTAGAAGCTTGGCCTCTGGTGAATTTCTAGATGCCAGTGGTCTTAGACCTCTCTACCTCTCGGTTTTTTCATTCATACAGTAAAGAGGTTTATTGACTCAGCCACTCAACAACCATTTCGTGACATATATCATGGGGACATGTTGATCTTTAAGGGCCCTTTCAACTGTAAAATAGCGATGACATTTTGTGAAGACAAACACACACTCAAAAACCTTCTTTATTAACAGGGCTGTTGAAGATTTCCTTTTTCCCATCTTTGCCGTCACAGGCTTTCTTCACACCCCCTCCATGCCACACCCGCTTTTTCTTGTCCTAACTTTCTCTCTACACCAAGGCTAGGCCCTTGTGCTTTTAGCTGTCAAACACCAAACTATACCCTTAAATAAACACTGTAGAATTCGAGTAATAAGAGATTTTCTCAGAGTTCTGTGATGGACCAAAGCATGAAATGATTGAGCCAACTCTAGGAGGAAATAGGATCTCGAAGGCTCTTTTCAGAGTTAAACTGTCCTGTTGCCTTGTTTGATCATTTTAAGACTTTGACTTATGTCAGATTGTTTTTCAGATAAAATTTTGGTGATGACAAATGATCTCTACAGTCTGGCATCTCCCCTAGCAGACTATCAAAATTGAAATCATTACTATAACATTCATCATTTGAGATAAACACCTTAGAAATCTCATTTAAAGATTGTCACGGAAGACCCCATGGTTTTCTGCCGAGGCGTGTTTCCTTTGCTCCTGCGTCTGTGTGGCCGTTTTCTAATGCACTGGTGTCGGTAGTTTAAGTCAGCAGTTGTGTGCGGCTCTATTCCGAGCACTTTAGGTCTGTGGTAACAGTGACTTAGGTGTATTTGAACATAGTTTCACCCTTCAAGTTGTCTTGTCCAGCCGGGTATTACAGAGGAACTGAGAATTTCCCAGTTAGTCAGTTAGACTGATCTTGTATTCTTTCATCTTTGGGACGTAATGAAGCCGTGATTATTCTTCCTATTTAGAATAGACAAGGATGTCCACAGGCCGCGAGTCCCTCCGAGGTGTCTTGTAACAGCATTCCACAACAGCTGTTCTGTTTTAAGGCTCAGTGCACTCCACAAATTCCAGACGCCCCACGGCTGCTACAGTTGCTGAATGGTGACTTCAGGCTTCACTTGGTTCAAGCCTCAAGGGGGCTGAGCCAAAGCTGGCATGACTTACTGTTCAGGCAACAAGTTCCAGGGAAAACATTTCAAATACCAACTGACTGCTGCTTGCTTCAAAAGAAACTGCCTTCAGAGGAGAAACTCTTCCCTATGCTCCCGATCCTGGTTCTGATGACTTCTACAGCATTTTCATTTCCCAGCGCTTCTGCAGTGGGGACAGTTGACCTAGTGACTGTGAATAATTTTAGTGTGCGACGCTTAACTTCTGCAACACAAGCCAACAAAGCAGAAAATCCTATTTGGATGTTAAGAGGAGCAAACAACATTAAGGAATATTTTTGAAGCGTGGCTTTAAATTGAATCACGATATTAAATTTTTAGGTTTGGTATCAGGTACCTTGAACTTCAAGGGTTGTTATTTACCAGTAATATCTATATATTAATTCTTTATTTAAACCTGAGATCAGGAGGAGGAGGGTGAGGAGAGGATGGTCAATGGGTACAGAATTCCAATTAGAAGGAACAGTAAAATGCTGGTGTTCTATTGCAAAGTAGAGTGACATACTAGTCCCCCCAAATGATCTCAGTACCTGCTACTCTAGACAGCAAGGTATTATATATCTCAAAATACCTAGAAGAGAGGATTTTGTACGTTCTCACCTCAAATAAATGATAAATCTTTGCAGTGATGAATATGCTAATCAGACTTATTTGATAACTACACCATGTAAATATGTATCAAAACATCACATCGTACCCCATAAATATGTGTAACTGTGTCAATTAAAAATCACTTTTTTAAAAAGCTGATATATTTTAGCTGAGTTTGAAAGCTCTGCAAATATAGGAGAGTTGTTGATTAATTTTTCATATTATTATGTATTTTAGGTTGGTGCAAAAGGAAACTGCAGTTACTTTAGCACCAACCTAAAATACATAATGCAATGTTTATTTCCTTGAAAAGGAAATCCTGAGTGCACATTTAAATTATGAGTTCCCAGAATATTGTGGCTGGTAAAATAATGCATTTTACCATTTTTAAGTGTACATTGAAGGTACATTCATCGATGGTACAACCATCACCACCATCCATTTCCAGAACCTTTTCATCTTCCCAAGCAGATCCCGTTAAACAATAATTCCCCACAGGAATTCCCAAACCCCCCCCCCCGCCCCAGTCAGTTATATCCTCTGTTCTACTTCGTGTCTCTATGAATTTGCCTGTTCTAGGAACCCCATACAGGTATTTTCCCTTGTGTCTGGCTCATTTCACTGAGCGTGTTTTCTAGGTTCATTATGTGTAGCAGGTGTGCAATTTCCATTCCTTTTTCAAGCTGAATGACACTCCGTCATGTACCGGCCTCGCTTTGTCTGTCCCGTCCTCTGCTGCGGGATGGTGGTGGTGTTGGTGCCTGTGGCTGTCCTGAACAATACCGCAGTGAACAGGGATGCACGAGTTTCTGATTTTTCGCTGCTTCATTTTGGAAATGTGCCTCATTTTCCTATAATGGGTAATGCTTTTGGACAAGAAATGTTAAATATTTTTCCAGAAGTAGTGCAGGATTGGCTTTTTTGCTGTTTTCATAATGGAATAATACTTTAATGAGTATAGGGCCGTATTGGAAGTCCTAGGTTCTAGGTTGGCTGGTTAGAGATTTGTGTAAGTCCTCATGCCTCACTGTAAACAGCGTCTTCACACAGTAGCGAGCCCTTCATGGCACCTGTAAATGATTAAGTCAGTGTAAAAAGAAGACTCATTATCCCTCTTTAGGTAAGCCAGGAGATTTGTGAGAGAAGTTTTCACAAGTTCCATACAGAACTGCAGTACAGTTGAAGCTGAGCCCTGGGTGTTATCGGCCCTGTATGTGAGCCCTGCAGGTTTTACGCGGACAGCAGTGGAGAGAGTCAACAGACTGGATTTCTTTCTTAATTTCTGTATTTGAAAAACATGGGACAAAGGGTGTCTCCTCTATTTAGTTTGTGCTTAGATGTGCACTAGAACCTGACGAAAGTGTTTTTCTTTTCCATTTAGGAAAACATGGTGTTGCACTCACAAGGTTGAATGAAGATGGTGGTCTTTGTGCAATATCCATGTATTAATACATTAATAACAATTCAGCTTATAATAAAGAATTGTGCCCTTTCAAATTATCTGAACTGTCTGCTGTATGCCACATTTTACCTTTTTAGAGAAGTGCTAATTCATGTTAAGTCCGCCTGAGAGATTTGTTTAATGAGCAGATTAAATGGATGATTATCCCTCTCTTAATTTTTTTTTTTTTTTTAGAGAAGGGCTTCTTGTGATGCCTCTCTGTTATTTGGCACAGGAACACAGAGGGGTCTTTTTTAAATTACCCCTGCAGGGTCACTGGGACCCAAGCTGTTTGCTTCATTAAACCCTGGTGGCTTCTTTAGAGCCAGCCCCTCCAAACAGCCCTGACACAATTGTATCTAAATTAGCATCTGACTGACCCCCTTTCTCTCCTCCTTTCAAGCCCCTGCTGACAGGGATTGGCAAAAGATGTTAATTGGTTGGGCCTGGCTTGGAACAATAGACTTGCCAAGATGACAAAAGGACTAATGTTTCTTTCAATATGCATCCAGATTCACATAAGTACCTCTTTTAATTCCTGGGAATTATTGTAATGCCTGGTCAATGGGATAATTGACCCTCGGTAGCTAGCTCTTACTCTATAATACAGCATGGCACAGGCCTATCAGAGTAGCAGGTACTAGGGTGATTTGCGGGACTAAAAAGAGATTTTTCTCAGCCAGTGTGCTTGTGATGTACCAAGGCAGCCCAGTGGGAGTCCCAGAGAGGGAACTAATTTGGGCTTAACAGGGGGGAAACGTGCTGAAAGCCACTACAACTTATCCTCAGAATCGTAAAGGAGTTGCATAAAGGAATGAGTTAGGAATGTGAAAGAAGTAAGTTACTAGCTTGGCAGCTTAGAAGTCAGATGGTCAAGGATAGGACATGGGTCTAACCACTCTAGACAGGTACATTACGGAATGGTGGCTTCCACACATGAAAGCACAGGGTTCGTTTCCAGCACATACCTTAGCTGCTCGTTTTCTAGAAGAGGGATTTCCATTCAGATGTTAGGCTAAACAAGCCCCAAAACCTAGTCTTATCTCACTCTTTATTATCCCAAATTTACTAGAAATCTTACGGATAGTTTTGCGTGGTATTGAGGCTCTTGGAGAATTCGTTTTAAAAAATTAACTGTGGAGAAAAAGGAACCCTTGTACACTGTAGTTTGGAATGTGAATTAGTACAACCATTATGGAAAACAATATGGAAGTTCCTTAAAAAAATAAAATAAAAACTAGAATTGTCATATGATCCAGCAGTCCCCCTTCTGGGCATTTACCCAAAATATTTCAAATCAGCATGTCAAAACGTGGTTTACACTTCCAAGTCAATTGCAACACTATTTACAATAGCAGAGTTATGGAATCAACCTAAGTGTCAATCAGTGGATGAATGGATAAAGAAAATGTGAGATACACACACACACACACACACACGCACACACACATGCACAATGGAATATTATTCAGCCTTCAAAGAGAGATTTTATCATTTGCAAAAATGTGGACGGAATTGGGAAACGTTATGCTAAGTGAAATAAGCCAGGCACAGAAAGACAGGTGTTGCATGTTGTCACTTACATGTGAAATCTAAAACACTCAAACTGAAAGATGCAGGGAGCAGAATGGAGGTTGCCAGAGGCTGGGGATAGGGGATGGAAAGATGATGGTCAGCGGGTACAGAGCCTCAGTGAGACAGGAGGAATGTTTTTTTCTTTAAGATATTATACAGAGTAGTGAATATAGTAAATAATAATGTATCGTACACTTAGAAATCACTAAAAGTGCCGGGAATGGTGGCTCACGCCTGTAATCCCAGCACTTTGGGAGGTCAAGGCAGGCGAATCACCTGAGGTCAGGAGTTTGAGACCAGCCTAATCAACATGGAGAAACCTCTACTAAAAATACAAAAAAATTAGCCAGGCATGGTGGTGCATGCCTGTAATCCCAGCTACTGGGGAGGCTGAGGCAGGAGAATCACTTGAACCTGGGAGGTGGAGGTTGTGTGAGCCGAGATTGTGCCACTGCACTCCAGCCTAGAGAATAAGAGCAAAACTCTGTCTCAAAAAAAAAAAAAAATCACTAAAAGTAAATTTCAAGTGTTCTCTCCACAAAAAGATATGTATTTGATGTGAGGAATATATTAATTTGCTTGATTTAATTATTCCACATTGTATTCCTGAATCATATCATTTTCCACCCCATAAATACATGTAACTGGAATTTACAAATTTACAACCTAAAAATTAACTGTTTAAGTACGGTATAGTATGCACTACAGAGTAGTCTTACTTTGAGGTTTAGGTTGTAATTCCAATCAAGGTTAATGTTTAAAACTAGCTTTCTCCCGACTTCCATTTCGATAACAATTGGCACTACATGGTGCTTAGTGGGAGATTCATTCTGTAGTTATGGCAACCCAATCTAAGAAGGAGGTGTTTGTGAAAGCACAGACATGCAACAGCGCGTTGGTTAACTGAGCAGCCTTGGAGGTCAGATAGCCCTGCACCTCCTTCCCAACTTAGCCAAGTTACTATAATGAGTTTTGGCAAGTTACTATAATGCCTAAGTATACGTTCCTGCTTTCAAAAGGGGATAATGAGTTAAAAATAGCAATTTTATAAAGAAATTACAGAGCAAAGTGAATTGATCTCATGTTATTCCATACATGGAATTGGAAAATATTATGCTAAGTGAAATAAGCCAGATATATTACATAGGTATAGAGTAGCACTGGATAGGCCATCTATTGTCATTATTGCCCCGATATTGCATAGCCAGGAGGAAACCGAGAGGCAATTCACACTGTGAAGCCTACCCGGTTTCAGGATCCTGAATGGCAGTTCATTCCTAAAATTTAAGGGAAACTGTTTAAACACTTCAAAAACGGTGAAAAAAACCAGTAATGCTTGTTTCCATCTTTTAAAAGAACAGGCAAGAAAAAATATCAATTAAATATAACAAAATTCAGATACATCATTCTGACCTTCTTAGCCAGAAAATTATTTTCCTTTCACAAAACGAGAATTTCCTTTTTTTCTAGTGGATGTCTGTCGGGGAAGGAGAGCATTTAAGCAAGATATTGATTGTTAGTTCTCAAAGTGTATTGGTTTCTCACAAAGAAAAAGGTCTAATTTATACACCAGAGTGTGGGGTGCATGCCACTGGCTGAAACTGGTGTAGAGGATCCTTTAGGCTTCACATATCTCAATCAGAAGTCCATGTTGTGTTTGTTCAGATGCTTGATCTGGCGAATAAGTTCAGTCTTTAGGAATTAAGTTCCCTTAGGTTAATGTGAATCAAATTTAAAAATGGTGAAAAGCAGCATTTTTTGAAGTGATTTGAGTTAGGAAATGGATGTAGAGTACAAAGTCTTTCTGAGCTTCTCTGTGAGCAACTCTGGTTTTTATCACAGAAAGTGGGTCCTTTAGCAGGAAGGCTTCTGGTTGACCATGGAAGCTAAAGTTCTAGTCCAGCTTCATTATTAAGCAGCTCTGAGCCCTTGGGTGATTTCATCCATCACTCCAGGATGTTTGTTCCCTCAGCAGTAGAATGAAGGGACAGAACCAGGTGACCTCATATGACTCCTCAGCGTCAGACCAAAAGACACTCTGGTCATCATCTCACTCGATGTTTGTGCCGTTAGATACTCACAGCTACCTCTGCTTCCTGAAACTCTTCTTTATGGACATTCAAGTTATTTCTTGCCTCGTTCCCTCTTATCTAACTCTTTCCATCTCATTTGCCAGTTCTTCCTTCCCTGGCTTCCATTTACGTATGTTTCTCCTTAGAGTTCAGTCCTTCCTGAATTTCCTGTCTTTTCCTATGGCATCACTTCCATTCCTCTGACAATCCTCAGTGTGTATATGAGTATGCATTAAGTATTAACGTAAATATCAAATATAAATCTCCAGTCCTTACCTCTTTCTTGAGTACCAGACTCGCTTTTCTAGGAATCTCTCCCAATTTACACCTGTGTGTTCGCTTGGCCACCTAATCAACGTACTTGAAAATAAAAGCTACTGTCTACATCCTGTGTACTGATGAGCGCCCTTATCCATCCCAATGCTCAGATGTGGAATGCTGAAGGTTTTTTAATGCTCTTACTGTTCCCTAAGCTACACATCCATCTGTTGCCCACCCTCCTCTCCTTCACCAGTATGTCTTCAAATCCACATTCTCAATGCTCCTGGGCTGGTGTGGCCCTGTCACCTTCTGTTCAACTGCAGCAGTTACTCCAAACCATAATCCCATCACTCCATGCTTTGTCTTAGGGTACACCCCTGTCACTGCACAGACACTTGTTAAGGGTCATAGCTACCTACAGACCAAATCCCAGTCTCCTCAGGGGGGCTTCACAGTGCTCCCCCATGGGGCGTCTGTCTGTCCACCTCAACCACCCTTTCTTCAACTCCACCTTTTCACTCTGAGGCTGAAACCAAGCCATGCCTTACATGCGCCATGCATCCCTCTGTGGAACGCGCTTCTTGCCCCTTCCTGACCTGTTAAGATTTGGCTCACCTTTCAAGCACCAAACTCTCATCATTTCTTAAGGCTTTGCCATGAAAGGTGCTACTACCTGTGTGGAATCTTCCCCAAACCTCCCAGCAGAATTCGTCTCTCTCTCTGTGCCAACCCACGGCTCTGAAGCACTTCTGTTCTAAAGTGCTTCTGTTCTAAAAATGTGTTGCCCTCTACCAGTGCATTGGTCCATTTATCATAATGTTGAAACGAAAACATGAAACATTTCTGTGAAATTCTTCTTTATAAAAATCATAGAGTTTGTGTAATTATTTACTTAAGCCCATGCTAGAGGAGCGTCTGTCATAGTGTGTTACCACCAGTAGGCTGTGTATCAGTCAGATCTAGCTGGGGACAGAGAAGCCAGGCTAATTATTTAAAAGACTGTCATTTAATTAAAGGAATTGGTTGCAGAGGGTAATAGAGGGGGCTGAGAGAGAACTCAGGGGTAAACAACAACAGAAAATCACTACTACCCTGCGCTGGAAGGACAAAGGCAAGAAGCAATAAATATACCAGAGTTCAGTAGCTGGGTCTCTGGGCTCAACAGCTCAGAAGCTGGAGCCCCAGTGGGCCTGTCCACAGGGGTGGGAGCCATCAGTGAATCATGGCCAGTTTTGAAGACCTCCAGGCACAGGGGAGAAGTCCTGGCTTCTCCCTTCTTCTCACCCTCTAATCCCTTGCCAGAGTTCCCACTGGGAGGACCCAGTTGGAAGGCGCCAGAAAATTCAGCCTGCGTGAGCTGGCCTGTGCAGGGATGAGGCAAAACCAATTCCAGTGTAAGAGACCAAGCCCAGACCCAGGCCGCATCTGTCTCCCTCATCTGTTTTCTTAAACACAAGAACCTCATCTTACTTGCTTTTGCAACTGCAGTGCCTAGCACCAAGTAAGGTTTAATAAGTATTTAGTGAATTGCGATGAACTATAAGGTTTCCTTCCAACACTAAAATTACGTTGTTCTCTACCAGTGCGTGGGTCCATTTATCATAATGTTGAAACAAAAACATGAAACACTGCCATGAAATTTTTCTTTTTTTCTATCATAGAGTTTGTGTAATTATTTACTTAAACCCATGCTTTAGTTCAGTCTCAACCCTATTCCTTTATTAACATGAAGCCAGTGCTATTTATCAGCTCTTGGTTGGTTTTGGAAACATTTTCCACCAACCGTGCATCAGATTAAATACAGGAAGGGGAATGGAGTCATTGATTTAATAAACGCTAACAATGTAAGAGAAAGGGAAAAAATTACGTTGCGGACAATTTTCACATAACTCATCCTAAATATGCCTTTGAACAGGCTCCCCCTGGTCTGTGGCCAGGCGCCCTGCGCCAGTCAGAACAAACCCTTCTGCGGTACAGCCGGCAAGGCCGTGGGCACAGCACAGTGGGTCTCAGAGAGCTGTGTCGCTGGCCCCAGCCTTCCTTTTTAAGTTGTCTTGCTTTCCCTTGGTGGGGACACTCCAAAGAAGACAGACGGTCACCGCAGCAGGTGCACGTGGTGCTGGTGTCCCGCTGCGTGCATTTTCACAGGATGCTGTCTTGCAGGCGAGTCAACCTTCAGCCTCACTCTTCTGTCACCTGCCTGCTGCAGAATCCTGTGTGTTGCACTGATCAGACGTGAAGTTACTGTGTCGGCGGTGCCGTAGGATCCAGTGTTTGATGCTTGTGGTCCAGCAAGGTTGGACGAAATCTTAGAGAACATATGAGATTTCTGTTTCTCCATGAGGAAATCACAGCCCAGAAAAGGGTGACTTTTGTGGCTGTTGGTCCGTAACTCATGCCACTCCTAACCCATCCTCATTTTTGTTTTGCTGCACAAGCTCTGGAAGTTGTTTTAAACGTGAACTCTGAACAGAGTTTTGCAGTGCGGTTGTTGTCTGTATTTGTAAATTGGTTTGCTTCTCTTCTTTCTGCCTCCTCTTATCTTTAATTAATTAATGGTTTTTCTATATACCTCTTCTTATTACCTTGAGACTTAAATTCAAAAATCACATGTTGGGCACTTGCTGAGTCCTAGATAATATCCAGGGTCCATGTAACTTGTGTTTTGTTTTGTTTTTTCTTTTTCTGGCACCCACATCCTTATCATCAGTCTAATTGCTCTCACTACAAAGTCCTTAAGTCTTGCACTTACTTTGACTTCTTAGTGCATGAACAGATTGTACACAACTCAGAAGGATTGGCTCTAGACACCCACAGCTGGTAGTAACCTCCCTGCATGTCAGTAGAATTTTAGAGTCTTTGTCTTTGAGGTCATCCTCCAATTCAGCTCCCAGCCAGAGCAGGGGTCTCTTCTCTCCCACACGTCTTCATGGATAGTTAGCAAAGTTGACCCCAAATGTTAAGCATAATGACATTAGTCTGATTTTCTTCCTTCCCCTGTCTTCCCTTCCCTTCTTTCTTTTTTCTCCCCCCATTTAAAGACTTTCTAAATCTGCAGAAAGCCAGTGTTAACTTACTCCACAGCTGAAATTAGCAGGTGTAAAGTCAAGGCAAATACTATACAGTAGTAGTTGTCTTGCATTGATTGCATCTACTCCTCACAGTAACCCTGAAGGGATTTTTACTGTCTGCATCTAATGAAAAAATTGAGAAAGAGAGAGAAGAGGTAACCTACCCAGTGTCACAGAAATGTTAAGCTGCAAAGCTAGGCTATAGTCCCAGGGCCTCTTGGATTTCACACCTGCTCATTACACTGTGTAACTCACTCTACTGTGTTAGGAGTTACAGCATCAGCTGGTGGCTATAACAATTACAATTCATACAAATACATCTAATTTCAAGACCAATCACTCCTTGATGTTGACATAAATAATTTACTAGAAAATTCTATCCTGGTGAAGTTTTAAAATAGCATGGATTTCACTGTGCTAATGAATATTTAAAGATGTATTTGTTTTTCCCAGTAAGTATAAAAATAATTTCTTCAAAATTTAAGGTATTATTTTAAAATTTAATAGATGTATCACAGCCATGGACTGCAGTAGTATGTTTAAAACCTTATTTAATTCTAAAATTTCTTAAATATCAGAGAATACTTTTTTATTCTTTGAATATTAGAAGCCCCAAAAGGTGGTTGACCATAAAGAAGAAAATGAGAGAAATAAGAGAAGGCAGATGTTTGAAGAGAATAATTATCTGTAGAGGGACATATGTTTTTAGATTCAATGAATTCATCTCTTGTGAAGTGGAAATCCTGGCCAAACCACATAAATGGACCTGAGTTGACTGCCAGGTAAGGAGCATTTCAGAAATAAAAAGAGTGGTGCAGTCTGAAGGATGGGCTTCCCAAATCCTTCTGATAAAAATAAAATGCTTCAAGATGCTCAAGGTTCCTGTGTGATAGATAGGAGCTTTTCCTGGGAGAAGCGTCAATGACTAAAATAGGAAGGAGGGCAATTTGTAACAGGAAATGAAGAGGCCAGAGTGTGATAATTGTTGATTGGAGTGCATATGCTTTCAACTATGTGATATTCCAATTACAAGGTTACTCGTTAATGGTGGCTCCGTTGTTGCCCAAAGAACCAGATTCATGGTTAAACAGGAAAAAACCAATGCGGTGTATTAACACCCAACCGTGAAAAACCAATGTCTATTACCGGGACACCAGAGGGAAACCCTGGGTCCAAAGGGGCTCTGAATTTGGAAGGAAATAAGCAGCAGTTTATGTTATAAAATATTATAATCATTTATTTTAAAGAGAATTTGCCCTAGTTTGTGAAACAACCCCCCCACAATAAATTTTCTATATTTTGCACGAGTCAAAACATAGAAAATTTGGATGCAGTGAAACCAAGGACAACATGATTTGGTGTTTATTGACTGGCACTTGTCTCCCATCCCTCCCAGCTGGACCTCACTTGTAACATGATGTCAGGAGACCGCTCTATTGGTTACTGTGATTATTTTAAGTAACTTACGATGTATTCCTCATACAAATTATTCAAGAACGCAAATTGCTACCTGGGGTTTGGTACTCAAATGGGAGCTAAACAGCAGGAAAAAATAGTTTAAAATACGATTCCTCATAGGCAGAGATACTAACACATGTGACCCCCAAAAGTGGATATGAACAACTGTGCTGCATAGAGACTTAAACAGGTAACAAATGGAGGTGATGGGGCCCACCGAAACCATAGATAATGAATTCTCCTTTTTAAACTTGGACTAAGTACTGCCTGGAAAGTAAGTGAAATTCACACGTCAAGGAACGTACGCTTTTCCAGATAGGAAGCTACCCAGCCTTTAATATGTTCTTTCCAAAAGTAAACACTGTCCTTTAAATTTAGTCAAAATGTTCAGGTAAGCCCACAGTTAAGACTCAGACCTGACGGAAGACAACATCAGTTCATCTGGGGGAAAAACACCAACAAAGAAGGTCTCTGCTAAAGCGTCCAGCATATGGCAGATGATGTCAGCCAGGGGTGATGACTTTTAACATTTAGGATTGGTATGATTCTTTTTTTTTTTTTTTTTGAGGTATTTTGCTCTTGTTACCCAGGCTGGAGTGCAATGAAATGGCACAATCTCGGCTCACTGCCACTCCACCTCCTGGGTTCAAGCGATTCTCCTGCCTCAGCCTCCCAAGTAGCTGGGATTATAGGCACATGCCACCACGCCCAGTTAATTTCGTATTTTTAGTAGAGATCATGTTTCTCCATGTTGGTCAGGCTGGTCTCAAACTCCCAACCTCGGGTGGTCTGCCTACCTTGGCCTTGCCAAGTGCCAGGATTACAAGAGTGAGCCACCGCACCCGGCAGATTGGTGTGATTCTTATCTGAATGTCCCCTCTCCTTCATAGCTGTATTCAGATCTCCACCTCTGAGTGATTGGAGGGATTTGGTTTCGGGATGTAAAAGAATGTATATATTTCTGCTGAACAGGGCCGTCTGAGCTCTGAGTTTGTAGAAGCTGCTGCAAGGTGGGCTGCGGGAGCCTCCGGATTCTCTACCCCTCCTTCAGCGCCCACTCTAAGAGACTGCAGTCTCACTTTTAAGGGACGTTTACCCTCCCTCAACCTACTTCCCTACTTCCAGGTCAGTCGTTACCTATCAGAGCCCGCCACTCACTACCCCTGTTCCTCTGAAACTAGTCTCACCTGAGTCAGCAGCTGGCTCTTAGTTCCAACTCCACAGATTTTCTCTCTTTCTTACAGATCTCTCTGTACTTTTGTCTGTTTTGGGGGATTTTTTGAGACAGAGTCTCACTGCGTTTTTCAGGCTGGAGTGCAGTGGTACTGTCATAGCTCACTGTAACCTGGATCATAACTCCCATAACCTTCAACTCTCCCACTTAGGCAGCTCTCCACTTCAACCTCCTAAGTAGCTGGGATCACAGGCATGTACTACCATGCCTGGCTAATTTTTAAAATGTTTGTAGAAACAGGAGTCTCGCTACATTGCCCAGGCTGGTCTCGAACTTCTGGGCTCAAGCAATCCTCTCACCTCAGCCGCCCAAAGTGCCAGGACTGCAGGTGTGAGCCATCGCACCCAGCCTTGTTTTGTCTTGAACTCACTTTTTTTGGTTCTGTAAAATCCTTCTCTGGATTCTTTTTGTACTCCAGCTAGCCCTTCTCCTTCTCAGCTCTTTCCCTCTTCTGTAACTTACAGGTTCAGGTTCTGCACCCTAGCATTCAGCCCATAGACACTGGCTCGTTCTTCCTGAATGGTCCTGTACTCTTCTGGCTTCCATTCATACCTGCATGTGTATGACCTCCAAATCTAAATCTCTGAAACGTTAGGTCACCCTTCCAAGTGCTGGATTCAGTGAGCTAGGGCCCTCCAGGTGTATCAACCTGGTTAACGCACGCACACATCCTAAGCTCGGTACGCATGAAAAAGATGTCTTCATGTTCCCCTACCCACTTCCTCATCTGTCTACGTTTCTGCCTTAGTAAATGGCTCCACCATCCAGCAGCTCACAGAGTCAAGAGCCAAAGTCCTTCCTCTCACCAGACTGATCAGTCACCAGGCCAGGTAATTTGCCAAGTCTCCCTGCCGGCTACCCTGCCCAGCCTCACGAGAACCTCACTATCTGGCCAGGGTGGCCATGGAGGACCATCCTGCAGCTTCCAGTGCTCTTAGGCTCCCACACCTTTCCTCTGCCTTTCACAGACTCCTTTTCCTGAATACTCCCAACATTTTTTACTTATGTAGGCTCTGAGAAAAACTGTTCACATCCAGAGAGCAGGCTGAGCATGGTGGCTCACGCCTGTAATCCTAGCACTTTGGGAGGCCGAGGCAGGTTATCACTTGAGCCCAGGAGTTTGAGACCAGCCTGGGTAACATGGTGTAGCCCCATCTCTACTAAAAATACAAAAAAAATAGCCAGGTGTGCTGGCACACACCTACAGTCCTGGCTACTTGGGAGGCTGTGGTGGGAGAATCTCCTGAGCCCGGGAGGTCCAGGCTGCAGTGAGCCAAGATCGTGCCCCTGCACTCCAGCCTGGCCAACAGAGTGAGACCCTGTCTCAAAACAAAAACAACAAAACAAAACAAAGACAGAGGGCAGAAACTGTATCTTCCTTCCGTGTAGCCGGAGAAGCCGTACAGTTCTCTTTCCCCATTCCCATTGAACTGTAAAAGCAATGACTCAGGGATGAGATCTTGGCAAAACTTAACAGCAAGGCTAAAAGACTTCCTACAAAACAGTACGCTAATTTGAGTACATATCATGGACTCTTCTTCCTCAAATTATCCGAAAAATTATCAGACATTAGAAAAACTGAGTTGAAGTTCATATTTGTGTTCTATGTTTAATTTACTTACTTGTAAAGTCTTGTGTTGGCATGAAACTTAGGTCTAAAGCTGCATATGCTATATTGATTGATTAGGTGATATGTTATAGAACAGTACAATATTTATGGTTTGAAGTACAGTTTATGGTGTTTAGTTGATCGAATGTATATTAAAGTGAAAAGTACATTGAAATATTAATATATTTCTAAACCAGATTAAGTAAATACTTATTAAGGTAGTGAATCTTTTTCCTTCTATAGTTTGTTAGACTTTTGAAAAGAAAAACTATTGGCGCTTTTGTTTTGTGAAGTTTGGGGAGTAACAATTAACTGCATTTTGGGGGTTTTAGAATACAGCAGGGAAATTCTGGTGTTAATGATTGCCTATAACTTCAATATAGAAGTTCAATATAGAAGAATAAAGAGGTGGAATTGTACCACATCATCAATAGAAGTTCTCTTTACCCTAAAATTCTACAGATAAGTCCATCATCCTAATCAGTAGCATGCAACTTCAAAAAAATCTCTGTAGTCAGTTTATTGTGCTCGTTAAGAGTTTTTCTTCTAAAGTAACACTCAGATTTTGGATGATCTAAGTGAGTCTGAACAGGGCCCCAGGTGGACTTATAGGCTTTTAGAATAAAAGGATGCTTTTACATGAATCAGTACAATAAGTTTTAAGATTCCAACCTTGTTTTAGGCATTTATGGTAGCTGGTGACAAGATGGTGAAATCTTTAGATCCTGAAGTTTCAGTGGATCACAAATAGAAGGAAGTTGACAACTATTACACTATGGAATTGCAACTATTTGCAGAGATGACAGAAAGGGACATCTGTCTCCAGTCAGTGGGCAGGGCAGTTGGTTTCCCGTAGGCAGCTGCCTGCACTTTCCGTGGAAGGCCACCAAGTGCTCAAAGGTTATACAGACACATTCCTGGAGCTCCTCAGAGAGCATGAGCCAGGAGGGTCAGTGATGTTCTCGCATTCCTTTTCTGGCCAGCTATTAGAATTAGTAGGCCACATCTAATATGTCTGCACGTGTCCAGATATCCTGCACAGGCGTGTGGGTTCCCAAAGAAGAGGGCGGGTGGCAGGGCTGTACACATTTGTTGCTCGTCTGTTTGCATCTCAGGCAACTGTGAGTTGCCCGGGCTTCCTGACTGTCACAGATGCAAATTCTAATCTTCGCAGCCTCATTCCTGCAATTGTACCCAGACCCTTGCCTGCTGGGAAGCCCGGGAGATGCCTTCTCTCATGGGGAAGCAATCTTGGAGCTTGCGCCATGTTGATCCAGAATCTGATGTGGACTCTTTTCTGTCGATTTTCAACGTGAAGGGAAAGAGACAAGAGGGGTTGAACAGAGCCAGACCCAGCCACCCTGTTTACTTTAGAAAGCAAAAGAACAACCTAGAAACACATGTCCTTGTAGGAGCACAAATTAAGAAATAGCACCCCTCCCTCCTCACATCGGAGAAGGATCGCAATGATCATA
Source organism: Cacajao melanocephalus (assembly GCA_963573385.1). Lineage (NCBI taxonomy): Eukaryota > Metazoa > Chordata > Mammalia > Primates > Pitheciidae > Cacajao > Cacajao melanocephalus. Next base: position 94,880 of record CAUYLG010012160.1, read on the forward strand.
TTTGGCCTAACAGTAACAGTCAAGTTTTCCCATTCTCAGAATCACTGGCGTAGCCCTGCCAAGAGCAGCAGCAATTTACTTGCCAGATCATGAAGTCTTTCTAAAATTGTCTTTTATTAAAGTCTTTTATTTCACTTTCAGCAAACATTTATTATTTGCCTCCTACAAGCCAGCACGCCGCTAGGCATTCGGGACAGAAAGGGTAAGTTCTAGTCCACAGCCATTAAGGGCAGGTTAAGTGCTAAGGGCGTGAAACACACAAGTTGTGAAATCCTTTTCCGCTTTTTCCTGCCACCTTGTTCAACTGAAGAAAAATGACACTGCTAATATGGATGTCCAGCCAGCCAACATTTCTTTTTGTGAACTGTCAAGACTGAAGTTGCAGTGAAAAAGTCCAGATCCCATCCTGCCATCTAGATCCAGGGTAGCCTGGGGATCACTCAGCCCTTAGCCTCCATTTTTTTTTCTGTAAAGTAGGTATGATCAGAAGTCCCTCTGTCCCCCAGAAGTTACCAGAATAATGGACAGGGAAGATTTGTGCAGTCTTCTCATAAAAGATGCTGCCTAGATCTGGGGTAGGAGTATTTTATGATGGCTTTGATCTTCATCTTTCTGTAGACATGGGGCTGACCAATTTAAATTCTTCCTGGCTTTATTTTTCTAAGATTGCCACATAGGTAGGATTATGTAATTCTAGCATATTCTGGTTTTTTGTTCTCTGGCTGCCTAAAACATTACAAGAAAATGATAATATAGTTACAGTGTACGGTTTTTCAAATGATGGACTTTCATCATTATCAAAGGCTAATTCTTTTCCAAATAGCTGAGATGGTTAGGGGAAAGCAGTACTAGCCAGGGGGCTACCTTTCCGCTTACTTCCCTTGTCTTTGCAAGAGCCGAATGGAGGGATGATGTCCCACAGCCCAGTCCCTTCTCCTTCCACGTTGTCGGCTGTGCCTCTCCCACTCAGAGCAGAGTCACTGAAGGCTCAACAAGAACAATTACACGGTGGACACAGACCTGACCTCCTGTAGCTATCTGGATTCATTTTCTACGGCTGCTGGTAGAAAATGCCACAGACCAGGTGGCTTTCACCACAGCAATGATCGCCTTGCAGTTCTGGAGGCCGAAGTCCAAGATCAAGGCGTGACAGGGTCATTTCTCTCTCAGGGCAGTGAGAGAAAATCTGTTCTAGGTCTCTCCTAACTTCTGCTTTTTTGGCAATCTTCTGCATTCCTTGGCTTATAGAAGCATCACCCTGACTTTTCCTTTCTTGTCAAAGTGAGGGTCTTCCTGTGTGCATGTGTGTGTCCAAATTTCCCCTTTTCATAAGGGCACTAGTCACAGTGGATTAGGGCTAACCCTATTTACCTCATTTCAACCTAACTAATTCTATCTGCAGTGACCCTATTTCCAAATAAGGCCATATTCAGACATACTTGGAGCTAAGGCTTCTACATTTGATTTGGTGGGGGTGGGGAATACAATTTAACATATGTATTTTTTTAATTGAGGTATGATATGGTTTAGCTGGTGTCTCCACCCAAATCTCATCTTGAACTGTAGTTCCCAAAATACTCATGTGTCATAGGAAGGACCCAGTGGGAGGTAATTGAATCATGGGGGCAGGTTTTTTCCATGCTGTCCTCATGATAGTGAATAAGTCTCCCAAGATCTGATCGTTTTATAAAAAGCAGTTCCCCTGCACACGCTGTCTTGCCTGCCGCCATGTAAAACATGCCTTTGCTCCTCCTGTGCCTTCTGCCATGATATGAAGCCTCCCCAGCCATGCATAACTGTGAGTCCATTAAACCTCTTTTTCTCTGTAAATTACCCAGTCTCAGGTATGTCTTTATTAGCAGCATAAGAACAGACTAATACAAGGTGTTCTGAGTTCCTTCTATAGATAATTCTCACTAGGAACTAACCAGACAAAAGACTGGATTTTCTTTTTCTTTTCTTTTTTTTTTTAATAAGTGATGTAGTACTTTTGTTCCCTGAAAAAATCATCTCTCAGCTGGGTTTGTGAAGTCACAAGGACTTTCAGGTGCTTACTGTTTTTATTAGGATTTAAAAAATTATTAGGTGGGTCTCCTTCTTGACAGGCATTGAACTAATTGCTGAGCATGTAATGAAATGCTTGGCCATTACCCTCAAAGACCTAGTAAAGGGAACGCACAGGTAGTACAATATGTTTTGTGTAATGACTGACATATGTACACAGAACAAAAAAATTAACTCAGCTGAAGTTCTCAGTTTTTTTTTTTTTTTTTTTTTTTTTTTTTTTTTTTGAGATGAAATTTTGCTCTTGTTGCCCAGGCTGGAGTGCAATGGCATTATCTCAGCTCACTGCAACTTCTGCCTTCTGGGATCAAGCAATTCTCCTGTCTCAGCCTCCTGAGGAGCTGGGACTACGGGTGCGTCACCATGTCTGGCTAATTTTTGTATTTTAGTAGAGATAGGGTTTCTCCATATTGGCCAGACTGGTCTCAAACTCACGACGTTAGGTGATCTACCTGCCTTGGCCTCCCAAAGTGCTGGGATTACAGGTGTTAGCCACTGCACCTGGTCAGTTCTCAATTTTTATAGGAAATTTCCATGATTAAATTGTCTTAAATGTGGATCTGAGTGTGCTGTTACGCTGTTTGAAACCCTTTAATAGCTTCAACTTGACATTATGAAATAGTACAGGATTCCTAACAAGACTTAAGGACCCTCCACAACCTAATTCCTTTCCATGGCAGCTCTCCCTTGCACTCTGTGCTCTACCATGTTAGCTTCTGGAATGTTCCAGGCCCTCTCCAGCAGCTGGGTCCTTGCCTACCCCTTGAGTAGGGTTTTCTATTTTTCCCACTCCATGGCACCTCCCCATCACCTAATCAACTCCTATACATCTTTCAGGCATCCGGGTCTTTCCCGATCACTCTCCACTCCTCCCCTACCTACCATCAACTCCCAGAGCACTGGCTGTAACTTCTATGCCATTTATCACTCACTTAATATCTTTGTTTCCCAGTGCATGGACAGGGACTCTGGAGAGCAGGAACTGGGTCTCCCTTACAGTCCAAGGTACCTGCTGCATGGAATAAATGTGTCTGGCATATAATAGGTGTTCGGTGGCTCTTTTGCTAAATGAATGAATGAAACGTGCAACAGATCACGGAGATTTGAGGATCATCTCCCTAAAATAAGCTTAAAATTTGAAAATAAAAATGATTTATTACCAGCCATAAAAAAACTTAAATGTTAAATTATCGTAGGCTAGGCACAGTGACTCATGCCTATAATCTCAGCGCTTTGGGAGGCCAAGGCTGGGGGATCACTTGAGGCCAGGAGTTTGAGACCAGCCTGGGCAATATAGCAAGACCCCCTTTCTACAGAAATGTTACAGTTTTTAAACATTTTAATTTACTGCAGAGCTCTCAGAAATGTTTGAAAGCATGAACAAATGGATTGACCATGATTTGGTAGTGACTTCTCTTGGTGCCAGAGGGCCCTGGGAGGACCACAGGCAGATAAGCAAGGTACCTTCCCTGCATCCCCCCGTGCCTCCCTCTCCTCCTCCTTGCCACTGTCTCCCGTGTGAATGTTTTGTGTTTGATTTGCCTACCCAGTCCTAATTCATTCACCTTCTTCTCTTTCCTGTGGCTCACATGCATGGTTTGTCCTGATACGAGCACACAAACGCTACTGGATATTACCCTCCACACTGCACGGCGGGTCCCTGTGCCCCGGAGCCCCACTCCCCCTCGGCTGCTCCGCATACTGGAAACTGCATCTCACAGGAAGATTAAACATCTGCATTTTATCACCTTTGTTGAACAAAAGCCCATGGCTTCTTCATTTCAGGAGGGCATTCAGTGTTTGTTTTTTTTTCTTTTAAAATAAATCAGGTTTGACTTTTTGGGAGCCCCCGAATGATTCCCAATCTCAAAATAGGCTGGTAGCTGCCTGTGTCAGCATTCTGAACTCTTTTGGGTCGTAATGCTGCCGGTTAGCATTTCTCAAACCACGACACTGCTTTTGGGCCCACGGAGTCAGAAAAGAAATAATAGGATGTATGTTGCAGTTAGATGAGTTCGTGCTGAGAAACACGTGTCTCTACACTCAGAGATTTAAAAGGCCTGAATATTCATACGGTCTTATCTAAGCCACTCACTGGTTATTAGTGCTTCATAGTGAGAGATATGTAAATCCTCAGAGGTTCATGGTATATCCAGGCTGAATAAATCTGAACCTTGAAAAAGAATTGGCGCATTGAATTTTTCGTAGATGTTCATCCATGTCTGCCGTTCACTCATATAACAAGGCATTTCTTTCTCAGGCTGCCGTCCTGCCTAGAGTATGGCAAAAGCCCAGATAAAATTGTGATCGCTTTGTCTCCAAACTGTATTTGATTTAGCTTTATGTTGATACCATTTATCTTCTTTTGCTTCAAACATTTTACACTGACGAAGATGGTTTTGAAAGCAGAACACCCACACTTGGTATCACTGCATTCATTTCTCTTATGTTTTGGCTTCAATTACAGTGCTTTTAATATTCATGAAGTTTGAAAAAATAAACATCCTAGACTATTTCCTCTGAATGGAAATGTTATGGTTTCAAACCCCAGAGAAAACAACTGGTAAGTTCTACAAACCCACATCTTCTCCCTGTCAGTGGAAAGTGGCCCCAGCTTGGCAGAAGTCACAGCTCCCCCCTTGACACTCCGGGGCTTTCCAGAGCAGATGGCCAGGGGGCCTGCGTTAGGGAAGAGGTGAGAGCAGCAGGCATGCATATATTAAGACTCCCTTTGGAATCATAGATACTAGAATCATTTCCGTTGATTCGGAATTATATTATTTCTGTCATGAAGAATATAGAAGAATCATTTATTCTGTTGACTTCTCTGTGTTTAAATGAACATCATTGAAATTTTTTCCTTAGTCCTCTCTCTTTCATTTACATGGAGCCTGTATTGATTTTCATCTTCTCTAAAATTAGCTCAGCCAGTCCCTTCAATATAGAGAAGAACTCCTACAGAATATCAGAGCAGGGAAGAGAGAGCAAGAACTCCACGGAAATTTGAAAGCCAACCTTTAAAGAGAAAGAAAATAATTACTCTAAATAATTAAAAGGAAACTGATATTCCGCAGTGGTGTTTCAGTAATAGAACACTGTTCTAGAATTTCTGTGCCGTGGTAACTCTGTGGATTACCCATCTTGTTGACTTTCCACCACTATTGTCCAAGGTGACATTCCCAAACTCACCTGCTCTCTTCCTCCCTCCCTTGCATTCAGAAGGTGGTCCCAGGCCCCCGGCTGATGGCTAGCTGTTTCATAAATGGCAATGAAAGTTCTTCCTTGTTCTTCCACAGTGCAGGGTGAGCCTCCCTAATGTGAAAAATCAAAATCTGAAGTGCCCCCAAATTGGAAATTTTCTGAGATCCGACAGGACGCCACAGGTGGACAATTCCACACCTGAGCTCACGTGCCGAGTTGCAGCCGAAACACAGATGTCACTTCTCTGTATCATCTATCTTCTCTTTCTTTTTTGGGAATCCTGCAATTTCTCTCTGTGCTTGAGGCTAACAACTTCTTCCCGAGGTTATGTTCTGTATCTCTGTGGCTGGCTCACAAGCCGCTGACGACCTCTTTCCTTCCTACCACTTCCCATTGAGGATGCTGTATAGACAAATATGGGCACCCCCAGCCTCCATAGTAAATGTGTATGGCCATGTGAGCCAGAGTGGGTCAGGGAACACCAGGGAAGTCGCCAGGCATCTAGCATGTGGGCAGAGCTGGTGGGGGCTGTCTTCTCTCCCTTCCCTGAAGGCAGATGGGACGCCCATTGCCACAGTGACCATCCTGGGACTGTGAGGCTGTGAGACAAAAGGCAGCCGGCATGAGAGTGGCAGTGCTAAACGATTGAAAGGCCTGGGCACTTGAGAACACCAAGAAGGCAGATCTATTCTTCAGAATTACATCATTGGGTCAAAAATCAGCCACTGTTTATGTGAACCACTGTTTGTTGAATTTTTAGTTACATACAAACACAACCTGATACTCCCCTCCATGCTACCCCTGAACAAAATGAAGAGTTAAAAAAAACCTTAGTGGGGTTAGGCTCAGTGGCTCATGCGGGTAATCCCGGTGCTTTGGGAGGCCGAGATGGGAAGATCCCTTGAGCTCAGGAGTTTGAGACCAGCCTGGCAACATAGTGGGACCCTGTCTCCACAAAAAATAAAAAATTAGCCAGACATGGTGGCACTGCACCTGAACAATGGCTTCAGCCCATGAGTTTGAGGTTACAGGGAGCTATGATCATGCCAGTGCACTCGAGCCTGCGCAACAAAGCGAGACTGTCTCAAAAAAAAAAAATCCAAACCTTGCCTAATCCTGGGACTACTTGTACATTCTTAATTTCCCTATCCCCATAGGCTTTCCCCTAATATTGAACTTCCCTAACACAAACTCCCAAAATGCCTTAAACGACTGTGCTCTTTTGCTCTGTGGTTCTCTCCAGCTTGCAGGAAGAGCAGCTCCACCTGCTCCTGGGCCTCCCCACGTGCCTTTGCTCCTTGCCCAGCACTGGGATTTTCTCTCACAGGTCATAGGGTCTTTCTAGTCTCTGAGACCCATGGGTCTCTGCCAGTCTCTGCCTCAGCCTGCCTGCAGCACCTGCTGCTGCTCTTCCCTCCCTCCACACTGACATTCTCCCCAGCTCCTGGTTCTCCAGTCTCCCAACCTTACTTTGTTTTTCTTCTCTGTCCCCTGAAATGTAAGAATTCCTCAAATTTCTGTCACACTCCTCTCTCTACGTTCTCCCTTGCTAATCTGATCGACTCGACACCCAACTTCAAAGGTTATTTCTATGTGAATAATTCCCAGATCTGTTCCATGTGGGTCCATTATTGAAACTAATCTCTGTTTCCAGCTGCTCGATGATAGTTCTTTACTCCAAGTCAACCCTGACTCTTCCTCATCCTCCTCCCTCAAACTCTACATTCAAGCATCAAATTCTGTCTGTCTTCCCTCAGCAAAAGTCTTCACATCTTTCCTGCAATTTCTGTTTGCAAGGCTCCCGTCTAGTGCTGGCTTCGTGTTCTCATCTGGGCAAGTGTGGGACTAACCTAATTGGTTTTCCTCTTTTGGTCTATCCTGGTACAGACACCACCGTGGCACCTCCCTCTCCCTAACCCGCAGGTCCAGTCCCTCCCTAGGCCATGTCCGTGACTTCTCCTGAATTCCCTCCTAGGCTGTCCCTTGCCCTCATCCCCATGCTGTCACCCCAGCACAAGCCACCACCCCTACTGTACTCCACCCTCCACCTTGGCTCTCTGCTTCTGGTCTCCCTCCCCTCTCTTCTGCACTGCATCTGGAAACTGATCTTTTAACAACGTGAATCAAACCATGTACCATCCCTCTTTCAAACCCTTTAATGATTTAGAATTATACTTAGAACCCAGATCCTTTACCTGCAAACAAGTCCCAGCCTGGCCTGGCCCGGCCCTGTCCTCCTGGTAGCTTCCCTGTCAAGCACTGTCTGCCCAACTCCTCCGCCACCAGCCCCACCCGGGTCTTCCCGTGGATTAAGACCTTCCACTCAGGGCCTTGACGCAGGCTGTTGCTTCTGTGAGCAGCTCCCCAAACTCTCTTGCCAATTTCTGTACCTTCTGGGGGGGCCTCAGCTCAAATACCAACCACCTCTTGAGAGAAGCACTAAGCCTTCTCTGCAATGGCACCAACGTGTTTTCTTTCATTGCCATTTATGACAAGAATGTTCGTTGCGTTGTTTCATGTTAACGTGTTTCCCCTTCCCCAGAATGGAAGCACCTCAAGGTGACGAACCTTACGTGGTTTTTCTTCTTGTGTGCCCAGAAACTGGCTCAGTGTCTCATACATAATAAGAGCTCAGAAGTATTTTTTGAATGGATAACAAATGAAGGCTCCGTGCTGTCTCACTGTCTGTCAGATAGAATCTCAGCCACCAGTTGCTGTGCATGGGTCTCGGGGTCTGGCTGCAGCCGACCTGTCGCGCCTCCTCTTCGTCCCCCGTATGGGAGGAGCTACTCAGCCTTGCTCCTAATTTTTGTATATTTTTGGTAGGGACAGGGCTTTGTTATGTTGGCCAGGCTGGTCTCAAATTCCTGATCTCAGGTGATCTGCCCACCTTGGCCTCCCAAAGTGCTGGAATTACAGGTGTGAGCCACCGCGCCCGGCCTGTGCGTGAACTTTTACTTCCTGATGCTCCTGAATATCTAGCTCCCTCCTGTTGCCATTTTCATATGAAAACCACACCCACTTTGACAAGACCAGTTCATGATGCATTTTGGATTTGTCCCCAACTAGAAGTGACCTCTGCCTCCGTTGTTCTTCCACAGTACAGGGTGAGCCTCCACAGTGTGAAAATCCAGTCTGAAGTGCCCCCAAATCAGAAACACTGAGTCCTGACAGGGTGCCGCAGGTGGACAGTTCCACACCTGAGCTCATGTGCTGAGTCACAGCCAAAACACAGGTGCATAAGACAGTTCATTCAACGTCCCTAAGGGAAAAAGAAAATCACCTTCAGGCCATGTTTATGAAGTGTATATGAAACATAAATGAATTTTGTGTTTAGGCCTGGGTCCCATCTCCAAGATACCTCATGATGGATATGCAGTTATTCCAAAATTCTGAACTCCGAACACTTTTGGCCCTAAGCGTTTTGAATAAGGGATACTCAACCTATATATTGTTTTATCTTCATTATGGCTCCTGTCCTATGCTGCAGAGTTTGAATGTAAGATGCCACAGAAGCGACTGTGCTCCATGGGCCCTGGTGTCTTCCCCCACCCTCCTTGACTGCCGAGTGCAGAGCCTTGTTTGACAGGCATGTTGGATAAGCAGTGGGCTGTGGTGGTGGGTGTTCCAACCTCCTGTGAGGCTGAGAGAACACTGAGCAATCCACAAAACTGAACCAAACGGAGGTAAATTAGAAGCAGCTTGAGTTGGGGCAAGAATCTTGAAGCCCATGGCCAACCTTGAAAATAGCCTTCATCGGAGTGTGAAGTAGCATCCAAGACAGGGGAAAGCCAGGGCAGAGCGTGGTGGCTCATGCCTGTAATCCCAGCACTTCGGGAGGCCGAGGCAGGTGGATCACCTGACGTCAGGGGTTCGAGACCAGCCTAACCAACATGACGAAACCCCGTCTCTACTAAAAATAAAAAAATTAGCCGGGTGTGGTGGCGGGTGCCTGTAATCTCAGCTACGTGGGAGGCTGAGGCAGGAGAATTGCTTGAACCTGGGAGACAGAGGTTAAAGTGAGCCAAGATCATGCCATTACAGTCCAGCCTGGGTAACAAGAGGAAAACTCTGTCTCAAAAAAGAAAAAGAAAAACAGAAAGAAAGGTGAAAGCTGAAGAGTTGAGGTTTGGGGACCTATTACAAAGTTACCCACACAGTGATGAATGCTGCCCCTGAAGTAGAAAAATCGTGGCACAGAAGCACATCAGCTTAGCTGGCTGAGCGGATGTGCTGAACGTGGCTTTCAGATGAAAACGGAAAGGAAAAAGGCCTCTGGTGTGGTCCTCAGAAAGCAGTGCCTACCTCCAATCTCTTGGGATTGGCGGGGGAGCATTTTGCTTGGGGATTCCCTGGTGTCTGTTTTGTCACAGCTTCTCGCAAGAAAGAACCCTTTTCATCACTTGAGTAATCATTGCCCTCTCCCAACAAAGAAAATAAACAGGAAAATTTCCCTCTGGGGCAGCTCTCGAGCATCAGCTGTAGCTGTTGTAGCAAAAGATCAAACCCAAATACTTGCACCTTGTGGTCATTGGCATCAAAGGCTGCAGGTTTTCTTTCCACCTAATTTTAATATGCTTGTGAGCCTTGGGAGGCTTAATTAAAACTGCAGGGGAGCCAAAGTAAGCACACAAAGGAACTGTTTTGATGCTTCAAAAACCCAAGCAAACAGAATCTGGATTATTCAATTAGGTATGCTTATGGGATTTGTCCAGGGTGTTTTGATTGCTCAAAGCCTGCTGGGGAAGTCAGTTATGAGGTTTAGACCTGAAAGGAACCATAGTTAATGCCCCGCAAATTTCACTTTTCATCTTCTTAGTTTAGCTTCCCCCGTTATGAGTGCATTGTTGTGAGCTGTGCAGGAACTTTTTTTTTTTTTTTTTTTTTTTTTTTTTGTTTAAGTGGGCCAACACCGGAACCAGGCGGGGGGGGGGGTGCGCGAGATTGGGCGAACGGCAGTTCCCCCACCCCGGG